>JAQGCH010001821.1:0-14323 GCA_034699485.1 Nanhermannia elegantula | reverse complement strand
ACTAAACTGTATGTACTTTTAAGTTAGAGATCTGTGATTTTTTTAACATTGTAAGGGTGGGGTATTGGGCATCACTGTTACATATATAAGATTCAAATAATTTTAAACCTTTGTGAGGGTTTTTCTTATCATATCTGTTAAATTTATTAATTATTTGAGAAAACGTTTTACTCGAAAAATAATGTAATTTTTCGACCGTTTTTATTACTGAATTCAGATCCAAAATTTTTAATCTTTTCAAGTCATTTATCATTTAAGCTGAATTTAATCGATTATTTTAAAAGTAGACTTTTTTGTTTTTTTTATTAATTTTGAGACTAAAGCGAATATTTATTTAGTTATACACCACTTGTCTTGGAAATGAATTTTAAAAAAATTTTCTTAAAATATTTACCCTCTCTTCTAATTTCTTTTGAAAGGTTAAGTAAATTATATTTTTATAATAAAGACAATAATCATATTTAATGTGGTGAAGTCATAGATACAAAATTATAATCAGTTGAAATGAGTTTTTCTTTTCGTATATTTATTTCCATTTAAATAATGTAAAAATAATTGAGAAGTAATCGTATAATTATTACATGTGTAACATTGTTATTGCGATCATTTTTCATATATTTATGTTTATTAACAATACTTTATGGCCCAAAAACTTATTTATCAAATAAATAAATTTATGTAATTTCTATTAAAGTCAAATTATCTGTTATTTTATAAATTGAACATTTTTTACGTTATTTTAAAGATATGAAAATCAAATATTTTACGCATTAATAAAATAGATAAACGTAATAAAGTGAAGACAGGTTTTAATTTATCTTTTATTTGGATCATTATTTTAATGATAGAATTATAATATAATTTTACAATTTCAAGGTTTTTTAGAATTCATCTTTATTTCACATTTTATTGATTATTGAAGTACAAGTATATTGAGTTTCTTTCTTTATTTTAAATCTTGAATAAAATATAGTTAAATATAATTACAAAAAATAATATCAAAAAAGTCAAATTCACATAAAATAAAATATTCTTCGATTTTATAAACAAATCAATATCTTGTTGTTAGTGCAGAAAAATATACTGACACACACGCTCGAGCTCATGAAAATTTTTACTCTCGAAGCTCGCGTTAAAGTTGGAGGTGATACAGGTCACAAATGAAAAACAAATTATATATAGTTTTTACTATTTATAAAAGTGCGATCTCATAGTAAAGCATTAGTATCTGTACTCTTAAATCCAGAAATAAAGACGAAGCTATACTTAACTGCCAGGCTCTTTACTTTAACTGACTGTACAAAAAAGTGTTTTCTATATTAAAGTCTGAAAGAAAGAACTTAACTATAGATAAGTTCAAAATGCATGTTTCGGTTGGTTTATATTAATTTTTTATTTTCGTAATCTTAAGCAAATAGTTGTCAAAATAGAGGTCATTATCTTAATCGAAGCAAAGACAATATAATAAATATTAATTTTGTTAATAAAAATAAAATAAAATAACTTTATTTCAACTAATCATAAAATTAAAATAAATAACAATATTTCCCTAAAATTCCTAACTTTTATTCATATTTATGATAAACTTTGATTAATACTATTTGAATGACTGATTGATTGGTAAAAACAGTCACTATTACTCTTATCGTTCAAATATTGTACAGTTAACTAAAATAAAAGCTTTTATGTGCTATACATGAAAGTATATATTTTAATATCGTCATTATATTTGGGATTAAGAGTAGTTTTTCGTCGGTAACTTTTCTACTGGTCACTGGACACAGACTTTAGCCTTCATTTTAGAGGTTTTCAGGGGCCCTCATTATGAACATGAAATCAGTTGTTTGATAGCTATTACCGTTTTCGAGATCTATTTGGCAACGGACGGACAGACAGAACAAATCTATTGCGCGCTCTTTTAGATCGCGCTAATGAGAACAAGAGCATTTGATTAATATGAAATAACATAACGTTTAATTTGGCCAAATCCTTTTTAAAAGATTTCATCTTAGCACTGAGTTGGTGTAACATTTTTAGCATGTTCTCTAATTTAAAGCATGTAAGACTAATTTAAATGAAGTTAAAAATTTACAAATTTACACATATAATATTTAATTTATGTAAAAATATTAGGAGCAACGTACTATTATTAGTTGTACTTCAATTTAAGGGACCGGGACGATTTGCTGACAGAAAATTTGCTGACACGAAAACTTGCTGACACGAATATTTGCTGACACGAAAATTTGCTAACATATATAGTATAATTAAAATATGTCCTTCAAATCCAATTGAATAAAGTGACCAGTGGTCAGATAAAGTTGTTTCAAGTCTAGTCGTGTTGTACCGAAAAGTGCGGAAAAAAGCCCAGGGCTTATATATGGCACTTTGATGTTTTTGACAAAAAATTAAAGAAACAATTACATGCCCAGGGTTTGTAATGGGAACAAAAAAATAGTGCACAATTTTTAATAATATTTTTTAAATGTTTATTGAAATCCAGAGAAATGTTATAAAATATAGTTAATTATCAGGTTCATTATCTGTTAAATCTAAATCGTCATTAAAAGCAATGTTTCCAAGTTCAACAATAACTTCGAAGCAATCTTTGTCAGAATGAAATGTATTGTTGGTCGGTTGAGAATCTGTCAACTTGTTACTTGTACTTGTCAACTATTCCTTGTAATTTCACTCATTTTGTAATTTATGAAAAGAAATATTTGTCTCAATCATACCTGGACAAGGCCGTACCTTTGGTGGGGGGTTCATTTCAGGATTTTTTGAAAATCTGGGAGGGGGTCAAAACTCATCGGTTTTAATAGACAATTTTTCTCAAATTTCGTTTTCCCGCCAAAAACATTTTTTCGCGCCAAAATTTTTTTAAAAATATCTCCTTTTTTAAAGAATTACTTAAAAATCATAGGTTTTAATGCTATTCTATGGAGCATAGAACTAATTAAAAACGTTTTAAAGTAAATTAAATTTTAATAAAATCTGAAATTGTATTCAAAATCAAAGGGGGGACCAAAGGATATTTTTCCAATATTTGAGAAAAAATTTTAAGAAAAAAATCAATGGGGGGACCAAGCTATGCTTTTTGATTTTCCAAAAACCTTGGGGGGAGGGTCAACCCCTAGGCAACCTATGCCTTGTCCATGCATGGTTTCAATAGCAATTCTAACAATGTTTTCAAGATATTTTTCAACTGAATGTCAAGGGATTATAGAGAAATCAAATGATTTGATATCACTTTTAATCTCACGACTCTTGTTGCAAAATCTGGAAAAACAAGAAACTTTTCCTCAATTTCTAAGAAAGAATTGCGAGCACCAAATAAAAGCTCAGGTGCCATTTTAAAGCCCATGGGCTTCTTATCGGCGGGGGTTTTATTCCGTACTTTCCGGTACAAAAACTTTGTTTTAAACAAGGCTTACACGTTACTGCGCGAGTATCGGCCAAATTAAATTATAAAAATTAATTAAAATTTGTAGTTAATTAATATTAAAATTGGTCTGGTTTGATTATATTGGACGATTTGTGCGCTGTAGCGCATTAATCAAGTTTAAACTTGAACTTAAAGTTAAACTTTAAAAAAACTTATCTGCAGGGTTTGGAAGAGGGGGTATAGAGAGGTGCACACCCCCTGAAAGTTAGAAAACTGGACCCCTCCCCCTCAAGATTTTTCTTAAATTTTTTCCTTAAAATTGTCGCTTTTGGACATTTTGTAGATTTATTTATTTATTTATTTTTTTGAAAGACAAGATATATCTTTTTAACGCAAAATATTATATTTAATAAAGTAAAAATACATTTAATTTAGAAATTTTGGCGCAAAAACGTATTTTTTTAAATAGCGTTAGTTAAAAGCTGAGTCTTCCCGCTATCATGTTTTTTCGGAAAAAATCAATTCAAAAAATATTTTTTGAAATAATTTTGGCGGCAAAATCGATTTTGTGAAGACATTGTCTTATAAACCCGATTGGTTTTGCCTTCCACTAGAATTTCAAAATTTTTCAAACTTATACCCCCTGACGCGAAGGGGTCTGCCGAACCCTGTGCTTATCGGTGATTTTCTAATCTGGTTTGCCACAATTTTAAATTATCTAGTCATGTCTTGTATCATTGAACTCAACTCTGCCAACTGAATCCATCAATGTGTGAGGGGTCACATTTCTATTTTTTGAGATTGTCTTAAAAATGACCCATTTATGTGATATGTCTCCGAACAAAATTATCGAAATCTACAAATTTTTCTGTTCATAATTAAATCAACATTTCTATGATAAATAATTAATTTTAGTTTAAAATTTAACATTAAATCGAATTGTAATTTAAAGGTTAAGTTCAAACTAATAAATAAATTTTTGTGCCATAAATAAATTAAATGCAGACCTTAATGATGAGTAGAATGGATTTTTAAATAAAGATAAAAATTTAGCATTATTTTTAGTATCCAAGGAAGCTTTTATTTCATATTTCCTAAATAGGGTAATAAACCAGTCATAAATCTATAACAGCATAACCCAAATTATGATAAAAATAAGTTAGTGGGGTATTAATGGTTATTGCAAGTTTTTTTATTTATAACATTCAATTTTACAGCCTAAGTGCCTAATATAGAGAACCAAAATTTGCAAATTTTTACTTTCACGGTATTTTTGGATTTTCACTTTCAGTTTTACAGTATTTTTAAAGCTGTAGTTAAATAAGCAATTGTTATGTTATCTGTCATTTCATTTAAAGTTGAAAAATATTCGAAAATTCAATGCATTCATAAGCGCTATTTTTGATCCAAAGCGTAAAAATTTGAAAATTATAAATGAAAGCGAAAATATGGACATTCGTCTCACTTTCACAGCATTTACTTTCGCTTTCTTTTCAATTTCACTAATTTTTCGATTTTTAATTTTTACTTTATTTCACTTTCACGTAATTGAAAGTGACTTTTCGTTCTCTAATGCAAAACACATAGAAATGCGAACTCCTTTTATTCAGTTTTTATTATCCCTGAAATAAACTCATTTTACATTAATCTAGTTTTTTGGAACTCAGATTAGTTTTTTTAGAAACTGGAACTCAAACTAAATTTTTTTCAGGAACTGGAACACAAATAACATTTAGGAACTGATACAACACTATCTAAAACTTAAAGTACAGTATATATTGTTATGAAAAAATGATTGCAATTTCAATAACAAATTATCACAAATAACATAATTTAAAGAATTTTTGTATACGTTTTAAATTCAAATAATAAAAGCATCTTTCAAAATTTTATTTTTTTTAAAAGTCTATTAAAATGCCTAAAAACAGCTGAAATAACTGATAAGGTTTAAAAAATAGGTTCAATAAAAATGATGATTAGAATAAATAGAGAGACATATTTATCTCAAGCAATGCATAAAAATTTTTTTCCTCATAAGATGGAAATAAATTAGAAAAAATCGAAATGAAAAACTTAAAAGCGAATGTGAACATTAAAACAAGCTGTGTTATCCATAGGACATCTATACTCTTCAAATATAACTGCAAAAAACTTGATTCAGAGTTACATTTGGATAGAGATGTATAGTGATGCTCATAAATGAATTTCACGATTTTTTGGAGGCTTTCAACCCGTAAACCTTCATGAAATTTGATAAAGAAAATCCTAATAAAGTATTTGTTGCAAGGCAACTTTTAGCAGAGAGACTTCAATCTATCCTAGTGTTGTACAGCTTAGACAAAGACAAAGACAACGATAATACAAATGAATTGAATTTTGAAAAGACAAAGACAAAGACAAATTAAAATAATGAAAGCTATACAACACTAATCAATTTATAATCAATGCAAACAAATCTACTCTAAAAATTATTGGATACTCTATTTTTGTTTATCTCAAATGTCAACAGTTCAATAGTTATAGGACTTTAAACTTAAAAATTTTAGAAATTCATTTACACCATCAACTGTTGGTTTTGAAATTGGCTTCAAAAATAGTACTTTCATAGTTCTTTTCATTAATATACTCGGATATTATATAAGTTTGATATCTTTTGGTTTATTTAATGAATTATATTTCTTAATACATTAGTTTAATTATATTTTTTTATCTCTTTTTCGATCAACAATAGACATACAGTATTTAAATTATTTGATGTAATTATTTCATTGGTTGGTAAAAAAAGCAAACCTACGAAGTTATAAACGAAAAGAAAAAATAACATATATTTTAATTAAAATGTATTGAGAAATAACTTAGAGCTAAATTTTCTTTACTGTCTAAGCATTTTTGATAACATTTTAATATTAATAATTGAAAATAAGGCAAAATTTAATTAAAAATTATTCCACAATATTTGTCTGTAACCAAAATCGATTTTTTATAATTTTATAGGTTGTTACTCTTTATAGTAAGTGACGTTTGAACTAAGTTTTTATGTAAACACAATAATCCTCTTAATTTTAATGATTATTATCCTCTTATTTCATATAAACTATAATTTATTTCACTTTAAAATGCTTTAACATTAATCTTTATCTTACTTCGCATTCTTGTTGTACAAAATCTAGTGATTTTTCGAGTGAATAGTGTTTAGTTATTTAAGACGTCATTTTATTCAAATTTGATATGATTACTAACATTCAGTCATATACCGGTACTGTAACTATAATAACATAACTTAATAATTATCTATAAATAAACATTTTAATAAAGAAAAGACCATTTTTCTGCTTTGCTTAAGGTTATTACACTCTATCATTACTAGAGAAGGGTTTTCCCGAGAAAAGTCAATTTCATTTCCCGAGGTCCCAAAATTTTTTAAACAAAATTTTATTTGCCTAATTTATGTCCCAAACCCAACTGTTTTGACGTTTTCGTTTTCTTCAGCCAACTCCCTAATGAGAGGAGATCTCACCGAAGCCCATGTTAAACCAGTGAGGTTTTCACAGGGATAACCCCGTGTCGGCTGTGAGCAAACGCGTCGGGCCATAGGGGTGTTGAAAAAACACTGAATATATGGCCAACATATAGCAGAGAAAACTGGATCGCCTGGGTTCGAACTCAGACCCTTCGATCGAGAGTCGAAACCACAGCGCATTGCGCCAGTCCTCCCCCCGTTCCAAACCTAACTGACCATATTTTGTACAATTTCTAATTAACATTAAGCAATAAATTCAATTTTAAATTAGTAAAATTTATTACAAACACTTTTAATATAAATAATTAGTTAAAAAATGACACTATCAATGATATCTTTGTTGATTGAATGAGTTTCTTCTTTATTGATATAAGGTTTCTACTTAAACTAACTCCGTAAGTTGTTAAGCCTTCTTTTCAATTAGAATTAGGCGCATTTGCAAATGTTGAAAAGCTTAAATTAGCATAATTTTTGCTTTTTTAAATTTATTTATGATTTCCCGGGAAACCGGGATCCCGGATCCCCCTCTAATCATTACTAATGATTCATTAGTCAAATGATTCACATTTGAAAGAATTACTCACATCATTAATTCAAAACTATATTTAATTAATATTATTGAATAACAACTATAATTATCAGTGAATACTACGTGTAATAGAAAACTACTCAAATAGTTTACATACTTATGATGTTGAAAGAAAAATAATAAGATTTTATTTAATAGAAACAAAATATCATAAAAGGATTAAATTTAAGTAAAACTAAATATTAAATATAATAGTAGAGCAGAGAGTTATCTTATGGGGTCACTTATGGGATCACTTATGGGGTCACTCCTTCATATTGACTTACACTCCTGACCTGGCCCTGACCTTTTTTCATGAGTTGTTGGAAATAACCAGAGCCCGTGGAATCTGTTGATTTAGTCTTTGTTACTTTACTAGTACTGGTCTTTGAGTTTTCGGGTCGTTTTTTTGACTGTTCATCAACTCCTTTATACTGTGAAATTGATTTAACCTGAGTGTTGGCGGTCATAAGTGCGTTATAATAATCTTGACTGTCGTCTTCTTCTTTTGATGAATCAGATCTAGTGGTCGGGTGTTCTGGTGATTCTATTTCATTGGCCATATCTGTTTGAGCTTTAGCTTCTTCTGTATCACTATAGAATCCTATTAAGTAAGCGATTACTGAAAGCCCTGAAAACCAAAACACGAAGAATAAAATAATGCCAACGCCGACCCCAAACATCCAGTAAACCTCATGATTGAAAACTTGGTTCGGATTAGATTTGGGAAATTTCTTATTAGAAGAAGCGTTCATTGCGGCCAAAAATCCAGTAATGATTCCAATAATGGCTATCAAAAGGAGAAAAACGATTCTCAATAAACCCCAAAATCCTTTTCCAGAAGTGTTTGAATTAAACTTTTTGATAACAAAACGATAGATAAGAATAAGAACTATGAAAATGAAAGCAGTGATTGTACTCGAAACTAGTCCTGAGAATAAACTTGAAAGAAATCCATTTCTATAGTCATCACAGAATTTGGTATCTTTTTCATTACAAGGGATTATTATTACGCACATCATTAGAATCATATTAATAGAGATGAAGAAAAACAATATAAACTCAATGGAAGTGAGTGTTTGCGATGGCTTTAAGGCATTTTCAATATTTCGGATTTCTTTTTGAGCGGAAGGAAATATCTGTCTTACTTCACATTTCTCTCGAGATAACGAATTAATTGGTTGTCCGACGTATGCAATATTGGCCTCTTTCGACTTTGAGTTTTGTATTTCAACAGTCGTCACATTT
The DNA here is from genome assembly GCA_034699485.1 of Nanhermannia elegantula. Taxonomy (NCBI): domain Eukaryota; kingdom Metazoa; phylum Arthropoda; class Arachnida; order Sarcoptiformes; family Nanhermanniidae; genus Nanhermannia; species Nanhermannia elegantula. The sequence continues at coordinate 5,602 of JAQGCH010001821.1, read as the reverse complement.
ATAGAACCGCTTCCGTTGTGATTCACCAGAACATAAGCGATATCCAAAAGAGGTTCACTTCGATAGAGCAAGAATTTGACCACTTTTTGGTTTGATGTCGAAGACTCTATTGACACACTTTGTTCTAATTGTTTTGGATTTACAGTCAGCTCAGTTATTGATTTCTTTGAGCTCAGAATTTCAATAGTAATGCTTGTCTTTGAAATAATAAATTCCTTATTAAGAGTTCCGAAAATAAATCTAACGATGTATTCATGTTTAGCCCCTTTTTGATCGCAATTGTCATAAACTTTATCCCAATAGTAGAGCTCATTCGGAAGACATAAGTAGAAAACAATTGAGAGCATCAAAAGTGATGACCAAATCACTAAAAGTATAATATATGGTAAAATCTGAATGAATCCCATTTTCTAAGATCACAAGATAATCACTTTAATTAATAACATCAAAATCCTAACGAACTTTTATTAAATATTTGTTTAGCATTTGTTAGCGCGCGATAAAAGGCTTACTTATTTAGATATAATATAATGGTTACTATTGTTATAACACTTCTTTCAAACTTTTCTGGCATAACTTAAATGAATATAAGATTATAAGAAGTATGAATATAAGATGTTTATTCACTATTTCAATTTGCATATCATAGGATATTACTTTTCTTATTGAAAATTTAAATATTAAATATTTTAATTTTTTGATATTAATTATGAACTCTTTATGACAATAGTTAACTTAAATTTAATTAATTATTATCATAATATAACAATAGATAAAAATAATATTAAATTATAAAATAAATTTGAGGTATAAACTGTTTAACTTAACCAAACTTTCATAAGATATGCAAAAATGTTTTTAGAAAATATTTTAATTTTTTATAATAATCTCAATTCGTTCTCATGTTATTCAAAATTCTTGAGTGCTTTTCGGCTTTATTTTAATGGAAATTACTTAATGGATAGAACTTAGAAGTTGAATTAGAAGGCGTGGGCGTAATTCCCACCTGACCTCATCTTTTCTTTTGAGTTATCCGGTTAATGACTTTTTTTAGCTTAAAATTAGACAAACATTTTATTTTAGATCAATAATAATAATACCGTAATATAGTATATACAGAGCATATATACTGTAGTAAAATAGATATTAATTAACATCAAACAAACAGTTATTTAGGCTCAAAAAATTCTTAAAAAATAAAAAATATTGTAATTGTAATTCAAAATTAGAGATCTTTTTAAATCATAGTACTCAGCATTTTGTGATATATAAACCAAAGCTAGAATGCAATACAATTTATTATTTAATATATTAAGTCAATTAAAAATACATTTAAATTTAAAAATAAGAACATTAATAGACTTCAATTCAGATAAAAATTGAAACCAAAAAGCATATTAATTAATAGTACATTAGACATATCGAACATTTTACATACATTTCTTACTTTTGCACAACTCTGTTATCAACTTTTTGTGGCAAAGCTTTATCACAATACAGAAAATTATCAAATTCTGAATTAATCATTTGTTTTAAACGATATAATAACAAACTGTTTAGTTTACAATTAGAAAAATTATTTTTATGTTTAAATAAATCGAAGGAAAAGATTGTAAAACTTGTGATCTCGAGTTTCTGTCCTGTGAAGCAAATGTTAAAAACAAAAAATGTGAATCATTTTCAAAATTAGATTCACTTGTGCTGAAGGCAGCAGTTGGTGACGAAATATGTCCACAAAACCCACTGTTAGTGGTTTTAATTAAATAGTTGTGCAAAAGTAAGAAATAAAATACATTTAAACAAATTTAATTTAACTATTTTTTGAAATAAAAAAAATGCTTATGATAATGGGGTTTAGCAGTAGTAGTAGTTGTTACTGTTGTTGTAGGAGCTCTGGTTGTAGTTGTGGGAGTTGTTGTGGTAGTCAATCTTGTTGTGGTTGTTGGTGCTCTTGTTGTGGTAGAAGTAGAAGTAGAAGTCGTGGGTCTGTTGTGATGCTTATAATGTTCAGGGTCTTCATGATATTCATGGCCTGAACCAGAATTATATATAGAATAATATGAATGAGGATTGCGATTATGGTACGAGAGAGGGCTGTTATGGTGTCTATTGTTGTGATGTCTATTCAAGTGATAGACGTTCACAGAATATCCGTATTCTTGGCCTAAATTAAAAGTTAAACTTTCAAAATTGGTCTTAATTTAGTTAAAATAAGACATACCTCTTGGCGAATATGTTTTATGCTGATCGTCATATCCATATCCATTATTTGACAATTCATTCATTGAATGATAGCGGTGTTGAGGCCTAATAGTAAAAGTACAGATTATCAAACAAGAAAACACAGCAATAGTATATTTGTTCATTATTTAAAATTTATTTAAAGGCTATGATATGAAAAATTGAAATACAAAATACTAAAGAAGTTGGTCCTGATCTGAGGTTTTCTCAAAATTTTTTGAGCTTATATACTCATTAGAATAAAGTTTGGTATGCAATAAATGCTAGTAATTGAGTAATTGAAACCCAATAAGAAATATGATTAGTTTTTCGTTAATTTATTCTTTTAAAATATGAATATTATCTGTAAAACAGGTTTTATATAATTGATAATTTTTAAAAACTTTGCGGTTACCAGATCTCCATTTTGACTCCAGGATTTTAGGGCTATTCCAAGCTCAAGTCTGTTACTATAAACCTAGAGCTCAATACTTTATTTATATCTAAAAATTTTAGAAAATCATAAGTATTTTTGATTATGAATTTTCATGAAAATTCATTGAAGATATGGGCTCACTTGTATGCATTTTCAGTTTTACAGTCAGAATTATTGAGAAATATTTTTAAAATTATAAGACAAAAGTAAAATTTCTGTCTAAAAATCTTCAGACAACTCTATTTTTCTTCCATAGAATACATATACCTTTTAAGTTAGATATGGTAACCGTAGTTTGATTAATATTTGGGCTTTTAATTGGACACATTTAGTGTTTCCGTACTTTTTGCTATTGATTTTATTTATCTTATCGAATCTGTATTTTATGGTTCATTAATTTTCAATTTTTTACCACAAATATAAATAATAAAATTGCATAAACGTTATACAATATCTATTTAACTATTTAGGTGTGGAAATCCAATTATCAACTTTTCATTAGTAAGTGCAATATTGTGAAAGATATAGAAATAATTATTTATATATATAAAAAAAATTTTAAAAATAGAATGTATTGAAGTTTATGATGAATGACTATATTTATCATGTATAGAGATTTGGTTTTCGCTCAAAAGCTTGTTTTTTAATTAATTTTTAAAGTTATTAAAAACATTATATATTTTTTAACAATTTTCTTATAAAGCTTACAAATAAGACGCTGAAATTTAAAAAAGAAATAGTAAAGCTTATTAACTAAGAGTACTGAATATACAATATATACACTAACAATACATTAATTTTTTCTAAAATAATCTCATACAGTACCTGTCTCATGCAGTACGTGCATATAATATCGTATCAATGAAGACCAAACTGCACGCACAGCAGAAAAATAGTTCACTTCTCATATGAGACCCAATATTTATTTTTGATTAGCTTTTCAGGCCATCACAACTTTCCACAAGTCTTTCATTATTATTGTATTATTGTTTGGTTTCCTTTACATCGAATAATATGTTATTAAAATATTTGATATGTTAACAAATTCTTCAAAGATGATAAGATAATAATAGTTATTATTGATAAAAAATTATAATAATCAAAGTTTTTGTTCCGATTCTTCTTCATTTAGTACTGGGTTTCGACGTATCGTTACTACAGAATTGAGACTTCTGGTGGATTTCAAATATTTTTCACGTTTTTCATTTCTCGCTCGACTACATGTGATTATGTTTATGAAATCTTTCAACTAAATTAATAAATTTCAATAATAATTAGTTAATTATGATTTAATTTGGATTTGGTTAGTATTATTGCAAATCACGTTTTGAACTTATTTTTTGGATTTGTTTTGCTTATTGGCTTTATTTAGAATAGACAGTGGTTTACGGGTTTTCTTTATTTCTTTATTAAAGTTAATGTTACACATTTATAATAAAAAAGTTAGAACTAATGACTATACATTAAATTGAGTTTATACAGGATTAAATGTCAATTAGACCTGCATGTATTCACTCCTTCTCAGGACATAATTGATAATGATGTCCATAAGCTCGAAAACGCCGAGCCTGAGCCTGGACCTTCTAAGCTTTCATTTCTAGCAATTATATACAGTTTATTAATTTATTTAATATTCGGAAGAATATTCAGTTTTTCATAGAGTAACACTAAATTGTAAGGTCACCATAATTTAGAGAATTAAGTTCGGTACCAATGAATTTTTGTTATGCTAGGCAACAGAAAAAATCGAAGATATGACATTTTTTAAAAATTGCTACAGACCTAATTAAACTCAGAAAAATTTATAAAAGCGTTTTTTAATAAATTTATTTAAGGCAAAAATACGTACTACCAATATATAAATATATATAATACTCAAAGATAAACAAATGCACAGATAATACCTTATAAATGTTATACAGTAAAGTATGAAATAATACACTCAAATAATGTAAAATATTAAGTTACTATGAATTCATGTGAAGTTTTGCATAATTTTTCTTCAGGTTCACAGCATGAGCCTCGAGCCTAAGCCTGAGCCTAGGCTCAAAGCCACCGAGCCTGAGCCTGGCGAGCTTAGGCTCGAAAACCTTAGAGCCTGAGCCTATGGACATCATTAATAATTGAATAATTTTCTAAACCCTAAAGGAAACTATTTACTAAAGTGTTTTCTGATGAGCATTATATATATTCCATCGATTTGTTAGTCAAATGTCTGTCATAAACTCAAACACTAGCAATCATTCTTTCTTCAACTATTATAGTAAAGGACTTTCACATTTTATTCAATCAATTTATTAAATACATTGAATAGAATCCGAAAACGCTTGTCTATATTCTGTCTACTTGTGTAACAATAGGTATAGTGTGTCCTGCAGTCACGGAACAGTATTAAAAGACAAATATTAAACGCAATTTGCAAAATACTCTTATTTTCTTTGACATAAAAAATAAAAAGTTAAATAAAACTTACTTTAAAATTATTGCTTAAAAAACAATATATAAACGGATTTATAATTGAACTTAAACAAGAGAGCCAGTGACATAAGAAGTATATAACGAAATAGAGATAATAATGGAAATCATCGTCCACTTGACGTAAAGAATCGAAAATCCATAACAACAAGTTAAGTATTTGCAACGGTAGCCAACAGATTGCAAATAAAATCACTAATAATAATAGCATTTTCACAACCTTCAAATCAACAGAAAACAAATAATTAAGTTTATTTATCAAAAAAATGTTTCACAATCTATGTTAATATATTTATATTTAATAATTAGCAAAAGAAATTCAATTTCTTTTTAATCCTTATAAACTATCATTCATTTCAATTATAGGTTTCATAGTATACCAGTGTTTGGTAACTTAAAAATAAAATCAATAAACTATACAATAGTATAAAATAGTTTGAAATTCATAGAAATTCTCATTATGAACAAAAC
>JAQGCH010001820.1:0-14324 GCA_034699485.1 Nanhermannia elegantula | reverse complement strand
TTGTATACATGTATGTACAGTAGTATTTGCTGGATATATGCGTCAAACCATAAGCTAACAATTTTCTTATCATCTTCTCTGTCAATGCATTGATATATCGATGTATAAGTCATATACTGCATAAGTCTTTCTTATAACTATAGTAATAATAAAACCAATAACTTATTGAACGCCCAAATGAACACAAAAGCAAAATGATTTGATCTCTTCAGCCGTTTCTTCCATATAAAACCTTTTGCTTCCCTTAACTTTCTATAACTATGATATTTATTTAATATAAACTTATTTATAAGTTTATATAAATCCGAATACACATTAAGTTGAAAATAAATTATAATAATATTCCTTATGAAATACATAATATTTGCAGTACTTGTTATCACTATTCATGCATATATTGTGGGTATTCTTGTGTGAAAATATTCTTACATAAGTAAAAAATAAATAGAGAATAAAATACTGATTAAGTAGAACTTTTTTTGCTGATATATACTCTAATGTGATATTTTCTCCAATTTTTCTTGTTATGAATGATTTTATTGTAGCCAAAAATTCTTTATTCCTGGGTTAATGTCATTATTTGACCCTCAGGTCTAAAATATGGCCACTTAGGGATTCTCAAAGTTTTTCTTTAATATCCTATGACATTAAAATTTTGAATTAAGTTAATAGAAAAACAGGGTAAGAAAGGAATAGATGAGTTGCATATCAATTTGGAATACGATACTTAAAATCAGAATAAACTCCTTTTGAGTTTTTAAGTAAAAGTTTATGCGAATGTCATTACGAAAAAAAGAATTTTTGAAATATTTGAATAAATTTTTTTAATGAGAATCCTTTATAAACCAATTGTTATGAACTCAGATTTCTTGAAATGACAAATTATTTACAATTAAGTGAGTACTAGTTTGAAAAGTATTAGTTATTAACTCTTAAGCCATGCTATGCAGTAAATGCTATAAATAAAAGCAATATTCTATTGTACTGTTTAATGTTTCGTTATATAAGTTAAGATCACAACAATATTACAGTTCATAGTAAACTTGTTCCTTAAGATAGATAAATAAATGACTTTCTTCATTGAATAATAAGAATTCTCTCTGAGTTAATGTATACAAAAATAAGTTCTGAATAACTTTATTCATTAGGACTGGAAGAAAGTGTCGTTACTATAAATGAAAGTTTGATTTAATATGAGTTAAAGACGCGCATAATCCTAAATATCTCATATCGATTGATCGCTGGCATAACTCACTCATAAGCTCAGAACAGTCTTATATAAACTATTCGATTGTTTAATTTCTTGGGAATAATTTTATTTCTATCCTTTGATATTACTTTTATTTTAAGTGATTCTTTTGTCAATTATTTCACTCAACCCTATTATTCGCCAAAACTAATAGTTATTTGTTTTATGCAAATCTAAAACCAATAATAAGGTAAGGATTTTTCAAGTAATAAAAATAAATTACTATTAGATTGTTTGTGCGCTCCAATTATAATTAGCAATAATGACATTAACACAAAAAACTAATTATAACAATTATATTACAACTTAAGCAGAAAACATATTACAATTGTATATCATTAGTATTTAAGAGTATATAACATTTTATGCCCAACTTTAGTTGTTATTTGACTTATGAATATAACTAATTATGCAAATGTTTTGCGCTCAACAAAAATGAAGTCTTTTTCAACATGTTTTGATTTTTAGATTTGGTTTCATTTAATTATTATTTAATTAAAACCTTTTAATCATTAAGAGAAAGATTTGTTAAATTATTTCAAATTATCAAAAAATTTGAAATATTTTTCGTGTTAAAAAGTGATCACAATATGCATGCTATTAGAGGGTTAGAAATGAATTAAGTTAGTTTTGAAAAACTAATTGCTAAGTAAATTTGCAACATTTATTCATATTTGCCACATAATTATGCAAATTTGAGAGATTTAATCAATTTTTTATCTGTCACTTTTGAAATACTTGATAACACTTGAAAACTGTTTATAATTACAGCCAAAAAAGTGTGTCAATATTGACTTTGCAGAGACTCAAATTTTATAATATTATTATAAAAATTCTGAATAATTGTCTCTTTCGCAAGCTTTCAATCGAGATCTCATTGAAAAAATCACTTTGAAAAACGAGACTAATGTAGTGTTTTTTGAAGCTTAAAGGCTTCAACGGATTTAGAAAATGATATCGTAAGCAAAATAAAAGAGCATTGTTTAACATTACATTCCTTTGAAATTTCACTTTATTTTTGAGCATAATATTTATTTTTTATTTCTTGGAAGAACAAAATAAAGAATAGTTAGACTACTATTAAATGCTGATTATGTAAATAAAATTATGACAAATTATCACATCTCTAATGATTAATATTATATAAATAAGTCATTTGCATAAAACTCATTGTTTTTGAAAGCTCTCTATTGACTAATATTATGCAAAAATTAAGATAACAATTAGACTATGATTGGTCTGAGATTTTGAGTAATTTGAGATCAAAATCAAGTATAAACTCAATTAATTAATTATATTTTAAAGCATGTTTGTAAGCCTTCTTTTTTTGAAAACATTTTAATATTAGCTCAGATTTAGGGTTTCTTTTAATAATACTTTTGTAATAAGACTTTTTTGTATAGTGGAGTTTAATATGAGCTTCATTTTAACATTGATTTGTTTTGAATGTAACCCTTATATTATTGCAAAATGCACTGTAATTAGTGCTCACAGTTCTAATAATCAAATCTAAACTTGAGTTTAATTACTAATTAGTAATTTAAAATTCTTGACTAATTTTGGTGCAGAGAAAGGCATTAACTGAATATCCTTTAATGTCGAGCTTAGAAGAGAGAAATCTTTAATTAGTATTATTTTAAATTTCACTGCGCTTTATATCAAAACTTCTCTATTACTTATTAATGAAAAACTGTGCCTTTTATGTTATTTAAATTGAAAGTCGAAATATTAATTAATGCTCACGAGAGTAGATATTAAAAACTTTTAAACCCACATAAATTTTAGATAAGATGTAAAATTAATAATTATTGCATAAGAAAAGTTAAAATGTAAAAAGTTAAGGCAAAACTTAAAATATGATTTTTAATTGAAATAAGATAACAATTCTTCTAAAATAAATTCATGTAATTTTATCACAGATATATAGTGCGTATGTTTTGACCGATTTTGACGAGTCGTTTAATATTTGAATGATAATGAAGTTAAAACTTTACAGTATTTTCGTCAACGGATAGAGTATATGATAATTTAAATCAAAGTTAGCCTTAGGACTCGCCCATAAAGTACGTACTCAGTCATGGGGGAGGTAGGGGTTGGTCAAAAGCGTACAGACACTGATAACCCTATATGCTTAACATGGAGTATCTGTGTGCAAAAGTGTACAGGGAGGGGGTCGGGGTCGGAAAACTGTTCAAAAGTGCGTACGTACTTTGTGCACAAGAACTTATAGTTAATATTGTATAAAATTTTTCTTCTTCAGTAATCAATTTTCAACTTAAGAATATTTTTGTTTTATGGACTTATAACTATTTATTTGAATAATTTATTCTTTTATGTGAAAGAATATTTATAATTAAATTATGATTTAAAAAATTGCAGACTTAAAAATATTTCAAAGATCCAGTTCTTTTGAAGTTAATGCGTTTTTAAGTTATTCTTTAAAAGCATAAATTTTCACTTTTTTAATCCTATTATATATTTTATTAGATGTCAAATGTATTTATTATCGGTCAAAAATAATCGGTCGATATAATTAATAATGACTGGTAATGAAAATTTATGAGACAGAATACAATTGATTAAACTCTTATGAATTCTCTATCAACTTTTCATTTACCACTTATTTTTGAATAAGATTGATGTAAGTTAAGCAAAATTTTTTATTGCTTTGAAGAAAATTGTCAGAAAAACTTTTCTTAATCAAAATATACGGCGATTGGGTAACAACTGAAAGTAACGATAACGCCAGTCCACTTTTTTTTATGGATTTACGAATTTTCATTAGTGTGTAAAATGTTTGACTGACATTTCAAAACGATTGTCAATCAAAAGTTAAATAAGGGTTAATAAAGAGTATTAGTGTGTAATTGATATGTTATTTGCAAAGTTGTTGATACACTATTTTTCAAGTTAATAAATTGTCTTTTAATACTTGAAACTCATGAATGAATCAGGCTTTCAAGTAAAGCTTCATTGAGTTTCAGCACTTTCCTTATGTTCAAGTACTGCTACTGTATTGAGAAAAAATACTAAACTCAGACAAAGATTGTAAGGGTTTTCGTGTTTGCAATAAAACTGATCAATTTATTTAACTATAAAATAAAGTTATCTGTCGTGTGATGTAATTTAGAGCAAGAATTTTAATATTGATGCTCATTAAACGAAAAAATTTTCTAATATCAAAATACCAATAAAAACTAAACTTTCAATATTAAATCAAATTTTAAAACTTTTCATTATAAACAAAATTTATTCCAAATGAGTAATGAAGAGCATAGGCTCGGCTCGAGGGACCTTTTTGAGCCTGAGGTGCCTTATATTTTGAACCCAGGCTCAGGTTCATTATATTCGAGTGTAAGATAACTCAATAATTAATTATTTATTAACCAATTCCTTCCAACTAAATATCATATTTATGAGAAATAATGTAAGAAATAGAAGTTGACTTCATTTATAAATATATTTATAAAATATAATGACAGTTAAGTCTGGCATTCAATAAGAAAAAAGGCAAAAGAATTTAGAAGAGCAAGAATTCGATAACTTATGATCTGAATCTCATCTAATTTGACTCTAATAGGACAGAATTATTGAAAAAATGTAGGAATTATTAATAGCAAACATCAATGTTCTTAAGCCTAAGCAATATTGATAGAGAAAAAATGATGAGTTAATAAAGTGCCAAAAATAAACTGACTTAAGGTTTATGATAAAGAAATTGACTTTTATAAGTCCCTTCAGGTTGTTGAGCTTGTTTCGCATAAATTAGAGGCAGATGTTTGAGTAAAACAATACTTTCTTATTCTAAGAATGAACAAAATCTAGAAATTCTTGTCTCATGTAAAACACGCGACAACAATAATACAAATCTCTCTACAACCTTAGGGGCTTATGAAAGACACTATATATTCTTGGGATCAGCTTTCACCTTAAGCATGAAAAATATCTCCCCTAATAGTAGTTTATCATAATAATCAACTCATTTCTGGACTTATAGTTATATAACAAAAAACCTTTAACTACAGTATACAATTAAAGTTAGTATAATATAGGACTATAGGAGATAATTATTTTAAACTTAATTCTTGTTGTATAGGAAGTTGTTTTATAAATTTAATTATTAAAGCTGTGAAAAAGTAGCCGACAAATAAAAATGCTTTGGATCTCTTTTCTTTACTTTCAACTATGCTGTTATTTAAGACGTGTACTGGTATAATAAGTTTATGATCTTTTTTTGACAGTAGGATAGCTTTTATCCACTATGTTATGATGAAAATGAACAAAACCGATGACTTTGCGTGACATTAACAATGCTGTCGTGTTTGTGTGTCAATGAAAGCAATCCCATAAACTTGTGACACTCATTAATTAAGTTTATTTTCATTTGATTTGACAATTGTTAGAGATATACCTAAAAAATATGGGTATAACATATGTGTAGAGCAGGGTATAAAATAACTTACTATTAGTGTAGATTTAGCAGATGGTAGGACTTCAAAACTAATAATGCCTTTCCATTAATATATTTGATTTAACGATATTATTGTCAGTTTAAGTATAATGTACTCATTTTATATTAAATTTAATTGAAATCATTTACTCTAATCATTGATCAACAGATATTTAAATAATTTATTTTCAAATTATTTTTTAATAAAGTGAAAAAATTTTAGCATTTCGTACAATAGCTGAGAAGTTTAACTTACACTTCAAACAAATTGTTTTATTACTAAAAGTATTTTTTGCATTCATAGTATTTCAAAGCATACAAATAATCATTGAGTTTTATGTACTCATTCATTTGAAGCTTAATTATTTGTATGTAAAGATTCAATTTATAGCCTATAATAAAATCTAATAATAGTTTTCTTTAACATTTCTCAACAAATACCTGCTGGTAATTAATTTGTCTCTGAAATAAGACATTGTTTTCATGACATTTACTACATTCATGACATGTCTTTCTCATTAGACTACATAATGTTTGAACTTTTCTGTTAAATGTTTAATAAACTGATGGCTGAGTTCGATAAATATTGTTTCAATGGTTTCTATAAGTCCTCGAGATATCCAAAACAAACTTATTTCCAAAGTGTTTTCACTCAAAGAAATGTTTATATAAGCGGCTGATATCTGTTTATGACATTCGTATTGATTTGAGTTTATTATAATTGAAATTCTGACCTCAATGAAGACACAAATAAGCTTAACTTCAATAAGAATAAGTTCATTACAACTCAGATAATAGGATAAAGTTTATAACTCTCTTCTCAGCTAAATTCTGACATTTGAAACATTAAATTACTAGTTATTCATTCGTCAAATCAATATTAAAGTTAATTTTAATGAATATTTATTATAGTCGTTAAGAGAATATAAGGAAAGCTAACAATAGAATTAATAAATGTTATTTTGAAGATAATACAAACTAATAGTTTTGTAAATGCTTTATTAGACTCATCAGTCAATGTTTAGATTTTTATAAATGTGATTGAGTTTTATTTTGTAGCTTTTATTGCATTATATTCACTAAAATTTGATGTAATCTTGGATGTAATGTGTGTTGAAACTGGCAGTTATCATATTTTCTGTAATTTCAACGCTTTGTTATTTGGAAATTAAAGTTTTACTTTAATATTTTGACACTTGGTTCTGATTGTATTTCCAAATGAACTATTGATCTGATATTATTTATCTGTTGCGATACTAACTTATATCTATAGATAGAATTAACTTATACTTTAAGATAGAATTTAAAATATTTTTTTCATATTTTGTTTAGTTATTCAAAACACTTATCCATCCACTGAATTATCCTATTTAAAAAAAATAAATATAGAATTTTTTTTACTTTATAAATATTATATAAGTTTCTAAAAGAGATTTTTCATTTATTATTGTTACTATTTTTGTGTCAATCGAGGACTACTACTCTATTTATGACCAAAAAGTGAGATTTTTTATAAAGTTTAATGAAAATAATGTGAAATTGAGTGTGCGTTTGACATATTATTATTTGATGGAAGGATAATATGGCATTGTGTTTATGGAAAAATTGACAAAAGAATATAAATCCTATAGTACTGTACTATTAATACCAAAAGTTTATGTCAGTTTAAGGGCTTTAAATCAAAATTATTTTAGTTTTCACAGTTTTTAGCTCTAACTTAATTATATTATTTAGATCTTTGAGTTTTATTTTGAGAATCTCTTCAATTTTGAAGTGATTATTCAGAAAAACAAAAATAAATAATTAGATGGAAAGCAACGCCTTATTTATATATAAGAATATGATTATTGCTGTGAATTTTAGTCTTGAATTTTAATCAATTAAATAAATGACAAAATTATTTTGGTTTCGACTGCACTGCTTTTTTGTCATTATATATATAGAATATTGATCTACTTATAGGACATATGGCTTGTGTCAAATCGTCTTTAAATGTTAGAATATATTAAAGACATAGGAATTAAGATCTGATTCTTGATAAATAGCCAGAACATAATCTTAAGCAAGTTTTAGGCAATTCATTGTTTTCTTTGAATATGTAAAACTTTAAATCTGTCATAAAGTTTTATCTAAAATTACATCAATAATCCTCATATATTGTATTACTATTTATGTGCTTTAAAAAGTGAGAATAAGCGCTTCGATGAATAAGAAAGTTGTTGACAATAAAGAATCTTGATTTTCAATCGCATTAGTCGGCTCAGTCGGCTATTCAAAGGATTATTTTATATTAAAATTTCTATCTTTTGAAATGCGCTGATTTATTGAATTCTGTCAGTTTCCGAATGTGTTTGATTCAAACACGTAAAATCATTTATCACTTATCACTGAGACCCTGTGCTACCAAACCAAACATTTTTGAATATAATAAAATTATGTTAAATTTTACAAACAATTGATATCAATCTACAGGGTCTACAGATATCACTCACCCGATTTCATATTAGAATTCAACGTAAAAATGCCTTCACCACTACTTTTTATGACCAGTAGATTTAAATATTTATTTGATTAAAGGCAAAATATTTGATTTATTATTCAAATTGATTTTCAGTTTTTTATTATAGCCTTTGCTGTTGACAACTGGAAAATAACAGCGCAGTATATAAATCATTTAATTAATTCATAAACAGCCAAACCCTAAAAGCAATTCAAAATTAATTATTGTTTTTGTTATTAATCATTTGTTTACAAATAAGTCAAAATCTTTCACAATATAAGTGTTTTTGTCGAGTTTATGAATTGTTTGTTTTTTAAATTTGTGTATTCAATAATAAATTTTTATTTATGACAAAATGTAACAAATGGTGAATTTTTTATAGCTTTGTGTGAAGGAGTTGTAAAACTTATTTTGTGAAATCTCTATTTATATTTATAGAATACATATCGCATCAAAACTTGTAGTAAATAAATTCTTGAGTTAAAGTTACATTACATGAAATTTTATTATCTTTTTTAATGTTTAAAGTTTAAACATACAAAAAGAAATGCTTTCTCAAAATCTAAGTTCTTTCTTATTAACATTTTTTTCATAAAGCTCAGCAAAAAATTCAATATTCTTAAAGATTTCATAACAAGTCTCTTTGAAGGAGTTCATAAAAAATCTTGACTTAAACACTTATTGAGCATTTCATGTAAAATCTTGAATGTCTGCCTATTTTATAAGAAAACTTTGAGGTATACAAACACTTTTGGGTCTAATCATTAGTGAAGTAATGCTCTTTAAGAGCTTATCTGACTTAAAGGAAAAATTCCAATTCGACAGAATTTTATAACTGGTTTTATTTTTTATATGCAGATTCCCCATAAATCTTATTATTGCCTAAAATTTTTTCATATTTCTCAAGTACAGTGAAACCTCTAGAGTTGATCACCACTATTAGTTTCACACCTCCTTATTTTGATCACTATATTGGTGTCTGTGCAGAATCCCATAGGGTTAACATTAAGCAAATCAAAACCCCTAAAAGTTGATCAACTCTTAAAGTTGATCACAAAGTTGGTATCTAATGAGTTATCAACTTAGAGAGGTTTCACTGTATTAATATTTATTGAAATTTTTCAGAAATAGATAGATTTACTGAAATTTTTGATGAATTCTTCAAATAAAAAAATAAAATTCAAGTCAAACAACAGAATATAATTTAGAGACAAAAATTCTTTAAAAAAACAAAATTTGAGCTGAATTTGATGGGAATTTTTGATTTTTAGTTATTCTACTTATTTATACATAACTTTTCGCTATCGTTTTCATTCTTATAACACGCACTTCTGTCACGTTTTACTTTATCTCATGAATTCTCAACACATGAAATATATATATGTTTCATATCTTATATAAGTCTTATATTATATGGATATATAGCTCACAAACAATGAATTGATATAAATCAAATCAAAACCTTATATAATATTTTTGTTGCCGTTCTGATACAGAAAAGTACAGATAAGACTTGAAAAGCCTTGAAAACAACAATAATTCAAAATAAATTATTAAATACAGACTTTATTTTGATGGGAATCAAACTCTTTAATATTGAAAAACTTGTTATTTTGTGTGAGAAAGTAATAGATTTTGGGTTTACCTATGAATGAATAATAATACGAATAATAAAACTCATGAATTATTTCCTAAATGTTTGTATTGTTAGCAAACATGAACTGTAGAGATGAAATGAAATCTCATATAGAGATACGGCAAGAGAAGGCATGTAATAATAGTAACTGTATTGAGACTTTCTGTTGGCCCCACGGGATTGTAAAAAGAGCATAACTTTTAGGTATATAACTAAGCATCAATACCCTGTTAGTACTCATAACAGTAAAGATAATCATACTATATCTGTAGAAACAAGTTTTCTCTTAAAGATTAGGTTTGCATTAAATCCTTGACAATTGTTTTATTGATAGAAATGAAAATTATTCTCTTGTTTTGAAAATTTGTTTGAAATTTGTCTGTTTTTATTTAAATCTTTTTTCGTTTCTTTATAGAATCTTATTCTAAAAAGTTTTTAAATGTATAAAAAACTTTCTATTTTTGTCAAGAAATAAGATTATAAAAAACTGAAATACATTAGAATTTGATGTATTCTTAATCATCTTAAAGCAATAATGCCTTTAAAGATAAAATGCAGTTAAGATTTAGTTATTTTGAGCGCAAACATGTCTTTCATATACAGTCTTCACATCTAATAGAGCACAACTTTTTATGGGCAGCTTCTAAAAGCAAAGGGGGTGGAGGGTAATAACATTTTAACATTTTGATGTTCCACATTTGATGTAAAAGAATTTTATGCCCAAATTCTGAAGAGTATGGAATTGCGGTCATAATAATGTGCCCAAATGTAGTCCACTCTAAACTTAATCGTCAAAACGATTGTCTGTCCAGCAAGAATACAAGCATAAATTTAAGCACGTGTGCGCTCTACTTATATCAATCTAAAGAAGACATTAATTCAAACTGACATATGGACAAAAAAGATAGTAAAGAATTTCTTTTCATATTAAATTTGGATATAACTTATTTAACTTTTATCTCTCGTATGGGATAAACAGGAAAATTTTGCAAAAACAGTTTTTTGAGTAATTTTGAATTTCTATTGACTTTATTTTTAAAAATAATTATTTATTTTCATTCAAAAAAAAAGTGTAGGCAATAAATATATAACTTTATTATGCTATTGACTGATATAATGTTAATTTAATTAAAGTTAGAATAGACAACGGTATTGAATATAAGATATATTTTTAGAAACTCAGCTCAAAAATACCACAGAGTAGGAAGAAATCAATGAACTGTTTCCAATTTTTATCATAATTTTGTTGCAGACATTTTTTATAGTAAAGTCACGTAAAATCTTAAGTTTAGAACTAATGAGAGTTTTTAACGAGTAATAAAAATCCACGGTTTGGAGTAAAAAAGTCAAGAATTTTTGGTCAATTGCTTCAATTAATGTTAGAAAATGTTTGAATCTTTCATTAGACAATCATTTCAAGAAAATTGAATCAAAAGTTAACCTTAGTTTTCATTTTCTTATTTAATTGAGCTGATCGTGGTTTGAATCTTAATTAAAATCACATTTGTTTGGTTCTTGTCTTAATCCTGGACTTAATTTAAATAAATTTCACCAAATAATTGATTCTTTAATTAAATTAATCCTCAATTTAGTTTATATATAAGAACTTGAAATTAAAGCTCAAAATCAAATTGATTTTAGATAACTTATAAATAAATTACACTAAAAACTATTTAATTACTGTATTTTAGGAAATTAAAAAATATATAAATCAAACAATAATTTAATGGAAACCTCAAACCAACAAAAGCTTGAGTGTTGACCATAACAAATAGTCTAATTAAACAGTTAAGAAGTGTTGAAAATTCTAGTCTCAAATGAATAATTTGTTTGCAACGAAAGCTTGTGATTATTTAACACTAGAATATTCTTTAAGCAGTCATTTAATGATATTTGTGTTGTGCATTACATCTCTAACTTAGAATAGTATTCCTAATCGCAAAATCCTCTCAACCAAAATGATTTGTCATACAATATATACTGCATACATATACACTCTGACCCGTTTATATATACTGTGTAGTAGTGTTGGGTCAGTCTTTGGGACTGAGACTAAGACGGAGACTGAAATTGTTAAAAGACTAAGACTGAGACTGAGACCGAGACTGAGACTGAGACCGAGACTGAGACTGAGACCGAGACTGAACCAAAAAGTTGAGACTAACCCAACACAACTGTATAGTAAGGCAAAACTGAGCTATTTTTAACCTTCACCCACCCCGTGTAACGTTATATCAATTGGGAAATTTTTTTATCACTGGGCCCTCCCCTCCCCCTCTTTTGCATTACATAATTAATGGACAATACCTTATTAAATTTATACAAATTTTTATGTATAAAACATTTTTTTAAGTGCGAATTCAGATTATGGCAACTGATTTTTAAGAGCACCGATGAGTTGCTATAATCTGGAACAGACTGTATATATTGTGTATTTGACATCTAGTAATCCTTGAAATTGAATGAGAAGATAAAGAAATAATGCCTCACTTTATTCTCACCCTTAATTTCTTATGCATTTTTTGTCCACAAGTAGTTTTCATATATATGACTATTATTTTTTTTATCATTCCTATTCTTAACCAGATTCTAATATAAATTCTTATCAGAGTGACAGATAGAAAATAAAAACAAAAAATATCTCTTATTTCAACTTATATAAGTTTAGACCAGGGATGAACAGACTTTGAAGGGGGATTTTTTTCTCATAAAATCTCAATTTTCAAAATCGGCTCAAAAACTCGTCCATTTTCTCTGATATTCTTATGTAAAATAAGAACCCAAGAATGTATTAAAAAATGAAAAAATTTAAAAGTTTATGCAGTATTTTAGAGTTCTCTTAAAAATACTTTATTATCAATATTAATATTTATAATACTGAATATCTAAATCAGTTATTAATCAAATTGGATTACGAGAAAACATCGCATTGTTAAGAAATTATTATTTTATGAATGAAGAAAAATATAGTACTTTTCCAAATAAGAGAATTTTGTTGCTTGTATTAGATTTATATTTTAAAAGCATTAGGCAGTTTTTTATATTGAACAAGTTTTTCCTTTGTTTTCAGGGCATAGGGCAGCTAATAAATCAGAAATTTAATTATGATTTGTAAATGTAATTTTAGGTGAAAAATAGCCAAAGAATCACTTGGAATAGAGTCCAGTTGAGAAACAGTTATATTCGTTAAAGTATTATATTCCTCTTCAGTTAGCTTGATCATTCCTCTTTGTAGTATAACAAACTGCTTAGAGAATAAAAAGTGTGTTGTTCCTAGTTTGTTTTATCAGAAATTAGCACTATTTCATATTTTAATGAATAAATAATTATAAATATTTGAATAATTTTTTTTGTTCCAAACGTTACAAATTTTATATTTCAATATACAGGTATTATTGGATAAAAAAATCCATTTAAATAACTAGACATTTCACTGAATAAAAATAGTTTAAAAAAATAAAGTATCAATTTTTGCATTTTTATTTAATTAAAGAATTATTAAAAATGATAAGAATTAGCAGAAGAAATATAGTAAAGGAAGTTAAAAGAAGTGGCACATAATTGTTTAGAGATTGATGTCCAATAAAATAGATTTAGAGTATAGTCGCAAAAATATCTGTCAATAAATTGTAGTGAGAGTTAACTTTCGGATACAGAGATAAAGTAGAATTAATAGATAAAACCACCGGTATGTTGAAGTTATTCGAGCGATTAAAACGAGTTATGGAAATAAATATAGAATAAATTGATTAAACAATGATCACAACAAACAACTTAATTAATTTCTAAATATTGCTTTTACTAACATTATAATAAAAATACTCACCAATCGGTGACATTAAATTGAGAAACAAATTTTTATTGATTTAATTAATTGAAACAATCTTTTGCTTTGACTTCAATCATAATTAACGCAAAATTGATATAAACCATTTTTTTAACAATATTTTAACATGGTGGAAAATATATTATAAATTACTTATAGTTTTATTAAAATATTGAGCAAAAATTTAAAAAATGAGAAAAATTCAAAATATTGACTATGAAAACGACGAACTTTCTAAAGCACACCACCATTTTCTTGAATTTATGTAAGTCGAGTGTAAGTCTAGAGTGAATAATAATGAATTCTTACATAAGTTCTCAAATATTTCTTATTTTGATCCTTACTTAATCTGCATTAAGCAGTTTATCCTAATCTTAAAAAGAAGAACCCAGAGAAGAATTTATTATCCTCTGGTAATGATCTGTAAAAGTTGATGTCTTTTCTAAATCTGGTAATTTTGAGCAATCAATCGCTGCCGGAAAAAGGTTTCGAAATAGTAGAAACTTCTTAAGACCTATTATTGGTCATTAACGACAGACTATTATCATTGATACTAAACAAAGATACGATACATTGATGTGCTATGAGATAGTTTATAAGTCTGTGCCCTATTTTGATACCTCATAAAAGATTCTTTATTTACAAATACGGTACATATGTATA
>JAQGCH010001819.1:0-14324 GCA_034699485.1 Nanhermannia elegantula | reverse complement strand
GTTGCGCAATAGTCTATCGTTTTTATCAGATTTTAGTCAACAAAAGAATAAATATTCTGTTTCAATGTATTATATAGTAATATATTCTTAACTTAAATCCGTTTCTAACCATATGTTAGTTTCGGTAATATTTGTAATCAAATGATTGGTTAGAAATGTACTAAATATTAGATATTACTCTTGATTTATATATAAATGAATAACAAATGTATTTAAACCTGAATTACAGCAAAAAAAAAAAATAGGAGTAAATCCTGAACTGAAAACCACATTCCGGTAATGATATGATAACATATCATATAATTTATTACTGAATATTCAATTTACGTTTTTCATAGTTTGCTAATAATTATAAATATATAGCAATTGACTGCAATTGACTGCCATTAAATGCCATAAATTGTGTTCAAATTTCATATAATTTCGTATTTATTAATAATATTTTTATTAAATAACTATTAATTTAAAAATTGGTAAATAAATGGTTAACGAGAATGAGTTCCAAATCATTAAAGCTATCATTCGGTGCTTTATTATCACTAATATGTGTTTTGATGGCCTATTGGTATGAGTGGCATATTGAAGACGATCTTCGCGTAAGAGTTGAATTGACTCTCGAGAGTCTGCTTTTTATCGAAGACAGTGTTTCAGTTGACCCCAAAACAAAGATAGCAATAGGTTTTGGTTCATGTGTTGATATAATAGCTCAAAGTCGTGATGTTATTATTGATAAATATTCTCCACCTTTAATACCAAAACATTATGATATGATCACAACCAGAGAGGAATTGCTTGAAGTGTTCGCTTATTTCTTTCAATTCGGAGCCGCGGCTGAGTATGTCTTATGTCTTAACTCTATTAACATTTATATTCATATAAAATAATAGTATTTATAATCAATTATTTAGTTTTAAACATATGTTTGTAAATATGTTGCTTACTGATTGTCATTATGATAGACAATGAGCCCATCGGTTCACTGCTTTACAAATACTATTATTAATGAATAGCTTTTGAACTTTGATTTGTTATTTATATAATATATCAAAGATATCAAAGACTTAGAGTTTAGTTTAGTTGTGATGTTTGGCTAAAAGTATTACAAACTGAATGTCTGCTTACTTTCAACAATCAATTCGTTTATGTAATTAAATATTTTTATTCATAATTATTACAAATTTGATTCTTAATTTGATTTATGGTTTATAGCATTCACTGCCAAAGTTTGCTAACTTTGTGATACACCTCAGACTCAGTAATTGGATTATATTTTGTATTTATATTCAAATTTAAAGATTAATACTTTAACTGTACAGATAAGCAAACACTTGAATTATGGACTTTCAAAACTTCAAAACATAATTATATTATTATTTTTTAATCACATTCTCTTACAAAACTCTCGTTCAGTGAACTCTTTACTTCTGTATATAATTGTGAGCTTTGAGTAATAATATAGACACTCAACTCGACTCAATTGGATAACATATCCGAAGACACTGTTCGGATGTGAGTTTAATTTGTGTTAAATGGGAATCCAATAGTGCATCACATCAACTACCAGAGCATTAATTAGAAGAGAGTTCAGTTTAGGACAGCTCTCAATTGTTATTTCATTTATTGCCTCTAATTATTAAAAGCATAAAATTTATAGGAAAACTATTTAAAACCACTGAAAATCCTAAAAATTTTAAAAATATAACTTATGTTTAATGTTCAGCTTTAATCTAAAGAGATTTTGAGTCTCTTAACAGATAAATAATATTTTGCTTATTCATAGAAACACAATCTCAATAATGTATCAAATTTTTGCGTAATTGCTGTTTAATTTGAATTATTTGACTCAAATTGAATTAAGTTAGCACTGTATTGAGTCTATTCTAGTCTTCCTGAAGCCACATTTGAATGACTTGAGGATCACAATTCTTTTATACATTTTATTGAACTCTATTACTTAATAATTTAATACTATTTAATGGTATTATTATATTATCAGACGTTTCATCAATAATGCCTCACTTTTTAATGAATTGGTTCAGTTGGCAAATGAAGCTCAAGACTCAAAGAAAGTAATGGGTGGAAACGCGCCGATCATGGCCTCAAGGTTTGCAAAGGAAGGAATAGGCGAAGTCTTAGTCGGGGCTCAAATGTCATCTGCACTTAAGAAACAATTGCCATCAGATGTTGTGGTGACGGGACCGCTATTAAGCTCTGATGACATTCATTTACTACTTGAATACCCAACAGGTGAAATTTGGGGCCAATACGAGTCCCCCCGAGCCAACAGATTCATTGTTCACAACGATCATCAAAATCCATTGATATCTTCAATGGAAGACTTTTTTGTAAAGTCATTAGAGTTTAAACCGGACTTATTAGTAGTGAGTGGCCTTCAAATGATGGACAACTTTCCATCTTCTATAGAAACACGTAAAGCTAGAATTCAAAAGTTGAGTAAATTATTGAAAAAATTGCGAAAATCGAACAGTAAGCTGAAGATCCACTTCGAAATGGCCTCTTTTACTGAGGAATCTCTTATGCATACCATAATCGCCAATATATTTCCTAATATTGATAGCATAGGAATGAACGAACAGGAAACGCAAAATTTATACAATCTATTTGTTTACGGAAATATCTCATTCGTTTCCGACGCTTATCCGCGCGTTGCCCTTGTTTTGGACCAAATGCGACATTTATATGATTTATTATACACTCAAAGCAATGGAACATTAAGTCGTATACATGTCCATACATTAGCATTTCAGGCTATCCTTACAAACAAAGATTCTTCGTGGAAAGCAAGTAGCGCTTCAGCTGCAAAGGCGGCGCTTACAGCTCATAGACATACGGTATTATTGCAGAGAATACACTCTAACCCGTTTATAACGAACAGCTCGAGCCGTTCGAACGTGTTCGTTATAAATGTTCCAAATGAGATATGTATTCGGTTCTCGGGACAAACGATATGGTTAGTTATAAGCAGGTATTCGTTATAACCGAGTTCGCTATAAACGGGTTAGAGTGTAATACTTTTCAATTGAATTAATAAATAATATTAACCAATAATAGTGTGGATCAGAAATTATTGACACTAAAAAAGCGCGATTAATAATGGATCAGTCGTTCTCTACAACACGTTCTGATAATAATAGAAGAAGAATAGAATTTGATGCCAAAAATCCAGTCGTTTGTTGGAATGAAGATGTGTCAGTCGGTTCGCATCAGATCTCTTTATGTGTGGCTCCAGTTCTCGTGTGCACTAAAGTTCTTCAAACAGGTTAAAAGTTATTTTATAAATAGTTTATCAATACTATGATTACTGAATTACACGTTGGAATATGTGATACTCTTTTATGTCAACCAAATCTTTATTTATCTTATAATTAAAGATATTCTATTCTATTATAGGTGGTGGCGGTGATAATGTCAGTGCCGCTGGTCTTGTACTACAAATTTAAATAAGTTTGAGTTAATTATTTACCGGTATGTGGCATATGATGTCACTCAAGATGCGATTCATTCATTATTTTTACGTTATCTGCAAAAAATTGCAACTTTTAAGGGACTAATGGGATAAATGTGTTCTAATTTATATATTTTTATAACCCATTTGTATCTAAATCAAACTCTAGTCTGTTTTAAACATTTGTTTTATGAGCTTTTTAATTGTTATTAATTAATTATTTGTTATTCTAAATTAAATTGATTAAAATTCTTAATTATTTACATATTTTCCTATATTTTTTTGAACAAATATATTGCTATGTTATTGAGTCACAAAATAATGATTATCGAAATGCTATTAAAATATGAGTTCAATTTGATTAATAGTCACATTTCTTCATCGCCTAATTTCTTCTGTGCGATAGCAAGTGGTCCCACAGACCCACTCTTGAAGTCGTCGTCATTCATCTTTGATGGCAGTATTATTGCAGGACTTCTATAATTCCTGGCCCTCTGCGCGGATTCGTATAATTCTTTTTGTAGTAAAGCGAGAGAAACCTTATTTGATTTCAACATATCTTTCATACAAATCATTTCATTAGAATTTTTGCGGTCAGTGTCACTGTCATAAGTAGAGTCAGCATCACTGGAGGCTTCGGCTATACTTGCCTTCACATTAACAGTTCTATGATTGTTGGCATAGCTTTTAAGGTGATGTGGAGTGATTGCATTGCGTCGCGAACGAGCCACTTGTGTCAGGACAGGAGACTTCCCTTTAGTAAAACATTTGCATCTTATGTCTAACTTCTTGATCAGCCAATTAAGGCATTGTTTGATTACAATTGAGGTAACGTTAAACAGACTATATATACAGCAACAGCCGATTGTTATAAACATAAAATTAGTCAATCGATAGAACTC
Source organism: Nanhermannia elegantula (assembly GCA_034699485.1). NCBI lineage: Eukaryota > Metazoa > Arthropoda > Arachnida > Sarcoptiformes > Nanhermanniidae > Nanhermannia > Nanhermannia elegantula. The sequence goes on along the minus strand of JAQGCH010001819.1, from coordinate 9,956 downwards.
CATATTGTTATATGTGTTTTGTTGATTGGTTACAAAATCACCGAACCCTATAGTTGAAAATGTGACGAAACAAAAGTAAATACAATCAAAATAATTCCATTTTTCCATAAATGAATAGACGGCTGACGCAGAAATTGCTAATATTATAGTGAAGACGGCCAGCACTAACATAACCCAATAGACGGACGGTTTCCATTCTATATCAAGTCTATCATCTAATGATGCGATGGATTCTCTTCTTTTGCTTATTGAATTGCGTCTGTCATTAACTTTTCTTATCTCTCTTTCATGATAGAGTCGCATAACATATGCCAACAAAGTTATGATTCGCTCCAAAAACAAGTTAAAAAAAAGTATTCCACCGCTGCAGCCTATCAACAAATGCAATAATTCGCAAATTAGATTCGTTTAAATATCTTATTAACACAAGAGCCAGAAACGAGATGACCCTATTTTCCAAAATCAACGGAGAGAGATGTCTGGATTTAATTTATACATAATAGATAATACATAATTAACTGAAAAATTTGATCTTCAAATTCTCTATTTTCCTCATTTTCATGTTTTCTCTATTATCACGTTTAAGTCCATATTTCACTATTTTTTTAGGCATAAATCTATTTTAATCAAAACTTTCACTCAAATTTTTCAAACATATCCAAAAGCATTAAATGGGAATCAGATGCTTATCCCAAGCATACCTGCACAAGGTATCACAAGGTTACCAGGTTGACCCCCCCCCCCCCCAAGAAAATTTGAAAGTTAAAAGATTGTTAATTTTTAGCGGAAAATCCTTTTTTGGGCTGTAAAACACGCTCTGGAAAAAAATTGTCTCAGAAAACCGCAGAGTTTTGACCCCCTTCTCAGATTTTTAAGAAATCCCGAAATGAACCCCCGACCAAAGGTTCGGACCTTGTGCAGGTATGATCCCAACAGATAACTGGGGCCACATTTGATGAGTTGAAACTTCGAATTTTTATTTACAGCTTAAAAATGAAGAGTGGTCCAATTCTGGTTCAAATGATATTTATTAGTAAAATTTTCACGCAAAGGGCGTACTAAGCACTAAAATTTTTTTAAAATGAAGCTATCATAGAAAAACTCTTAATGATTAATTATAATTCTTTTTTATAATTCTAATCTATTATTAAAATACAATAAATAGCATTTCTCTTAAGAAATATCAATGTTAAGAAAGTCATTTTATTTTCCCTATTTTGCCTGATTTTAGTCCCTATTCTGTAGTCTCTACTTATAATGAGGACTGTCAACCGTCCAGTTTTGCAGAGTTACCAAAACTGGACAATTTTATATTACTTTTATATTTATCGGTAGAATTAATTAAAAAATTATCAAAAAAATACGATATGGTATGAATACAAATTGAATTTATGCAAAAATACTCGAAGTCTTGTTAAGAATTCACTGAAACTATTGTTCATAAAATGGAATTACTTAATGAAACTAAATTAGGAATATATCCTTTAATAATAAAAATAAACAATAAAAAGATTTTTATTTATCTTAAGCTGTGTTTTGGGAAAATGCTTGAAAAAATATCCTTTGGTCTCCCCTTTGATATTTTTCTGTCCAGTTTTGAACTGAAAAAAAGTTGGCAGTGCTGCTTATAATATCTGTTGACTATTTAGGACTGACTGCTCATTACAGGCCTAAAATGAATTTCATTATTTAACGTTACAGTACCTAAAAATCCATATACGATGACAATTATTCTGCCAAATATTGACTTTGGAGTAGACATTCCGAAACCTAAATTCACACAAATAATAAAAATAATGAGTTAAAGAATTAACTCAGAATAAACTATACATTTAATTTAATTAATTATATAAATTCAAAACTAGTTAATAAAGCTCTGAAAATTATGTGGAACTCATAACCGTAATACTTGTGATAATTTGGATCTTAATCTCGAACAAACCTTTTTATAGAATGTTTTTCATGCACAGTAACTTATAATTTTCAATTTTACACATTCTATAACAATACGATTTAAATATAAGTAAAATCCACTTTTAAACTTTAATTGTTGAACAACTTGAGAAAAATGAAATGTATAACGAAATGTATAATGAAATGTATAAAATAAATGTATAAAACCATATAACTTAAGTTCTATTGCTATATACCGTAGAATAAAATTCTATCAAACATCTTACACATTAGAAACTATTCATTGATTATTATTTCAAAAATAATTTGAAAAGTTTCACAAATAATTGCTTAAATCTTTTCTAATAAGATATAAAAGTTTTATAAGTTATTATACTTAAAGTCATTCACTATGACATTGATTGAATACTAACTGCATGAACTTTGCTATTTTGAATAAAGCCTACTCCGTATCACTTTATTAAATAAAATTGAATCATTAAATTAAAGATTTAATACAGAATTTCTTTGTCTTAAAGGTAATTCAAGATACTTTTCACTCATATTTAAGTCTAAAGTTTCGTTTTACAATATAAGGCCCTATACTTAAGTGCAAGTTTTGTAAATAATATCTTATTAACGAAACATACAGTACAGTAATTTAGATGTAAAAGTTTCACTCATCCTCTTATTTCATAATTTCAAAAAATGTTTTAAAAGTTATATGCTTTCGTTGAAAAATGCAATTTCATAAGCAGATTATAGCAGGGTAAGCCATTTTCCGTGCATACCTTATTTTAATTATTTTTACAATCTTTTGTTCAATTTAATTGAGAATATTTGTGATTCCCTCAGATATCAAATATAAGTTTAAATAATTTTCCGTTTGTTACATAAGAAAGTCTCTCATAGAAATTTTCACTTTGTAGTGAATGATTCCGATTAATTTGATTTCCAATTGCTTCTTATCTATAAACCCCATGATAAACAATAAAATGATTGTCCAACAAAAATTGTTGTTATCGTTTGTTATAAAATAATGAAGACAGAGGATAAATGCTATATATCAGTACAGTACAGGAAGTATAAGTTAACTCTTTACTAAAGAGCATTGCATGATATTGTTATTACGATGAATTGAATACAATTTTCGAATTTTATTGTTTTATTTGGCAATTAATTCGCGAAGTAATTTCAATGAAATGAAAGCTTTGGCTTACATTTTATGCAGCATTAAATAGCTTTACTTAATGACAATGATTATGACTAATAAAATGAAAACACCTGTAACCTGTTTCAAGAGTTTAATTATACAGAACATTTATAAGCTATAGAATTATTTTTTATACACATTGTATATTTCAAATTTAATGTGCAAGCATTTAAATTGTTTGTCAAAATGAATAGTATACTGGAATCGCTATATAAAAAGTTTAAATGTAATTAAGTTTATTTCACTCTCAATTATATTTTTACATTATTTTGTTTCATAAATTATTTTGAAAATGGAAATTATATTTCTGTGATCTGTAATTTAGGGACATTTTAACATTTAAACTAAAACGTTTTGAAAACGTTTTCATCAGCCAACTCCCTAATGAGAGGAGATCTTACTGAAGCCTATGTTGAAAACCAGTGAGATTTTTTACAGGGATAACCCCATGTTGGCGTGGGCGAACGCGCAGGGTCATAGGGGTGTTAAAAACACTGAATATGTGGCCAACATTTAAACTAAACTTTGATAAATGAAAATATCTATAATGTATAACAAAGTTCTCCCATTTTATACTGTGGTGAATAGAGACGAAACTTTTAGTATAGAGAAAACCTGCTCATAGCGCAGAGTTTGGTCAGTCCCGAATCTCCAACCTATTAAATACACTATAAAATGTACAGTGCTTTTCATAACGATGGTTCAATTGATCTCTTAGTAAACGAGATAAAAAATAAAATACTTTGATATCTCCTTCTTATCACTTAAAATTATTTCTTATCAAAACTAATGTTTTACATCATCAGTGACTAAGGATTTGTTATTTGGATATTGAAGGATAATCAGTCATTACTTGATATTGATGATGAATATTAATCTTTTATTTTAATCCATACTTAAGATTATAGTTATATAAACACTAATCGACTAAATAGTTATTTCAAAAATTGAGTGTTAATTGTCTTAAATGTTACCAAATTAGCCTATTTTTATCGAAATTGTTATTAAAATTTGTTAAATTCATTGAATTAATATAATTGCAATTTTGTCTATTTTGTATCGCAATGCGCACAAATACGATAGCGGTCAAAGTCATTGACCATAGGACTCAAGTATATAGGTTCGCGTCCAAGGAGGTTAAAAAGGTTTTATCAATTTTTTATAATATTTTACATAAATGAGCTCAAATTGTACTCATTTTTGATTATTGGCATATTAATCGTTCAAAAGGAGCACTGTTTTGAAAAGCACTGTACGCTCATTATAATAGTGAAACTCGTTATAGTAAAATACCCGTTTCTGTGAACCGATTTTATAAAGAATATCATTGTTATAGTGAAATAATTTTCATAAGTTTGCAAAAAATTAAAAAATTTGATTGAATGAAATTTGAATAAAAATCAGTTAATTTTAAGACTCATTAAAGTATTGAAATTAGATTTTGATCTGATTTTTGTATAGGTTTTTAAAATTTTTAACAAAAAATAATAACTTAAATGCAAACTATTAATATTTTATTAATAATTTCAATTTTAATATCCAAATAAGAACCTATTTTTCAATTTAGTTTCTATGATAAAATTAAACTAACGTAAAAAATTGCTTCAAAATATATCGAGTCTTTAAAGTCTGTAAATTCGGTAAAATTTTTAGACAATATAAAGTCGAGAATTAAGGTGTCCCTTAAGGGTCACTCTAAATATGGTAACTTAAGTATAAGGGAAAGCATTTACAATCAAATTAGATTTTAGTGTTTAGTTCAAAAATGAAAAATACATTCATTCGCTTTAATTCTCTCTTAAAGTAAATTCTAGTTACAGATGCAGTAATTTATAATGAAATTAATTTTACAAATTATAATTTATAGGAATACTGAATTTAATTTTGAAAACTTGTGAAAATTACACAATTTCCCGAATTTTTCATTTTTCAAACTTTACTTGAAAAGCATTTTGTTAGTAAAGCATAAAAACAATTCAAAATTGCAAATAGAAATTCAAATTAACATAAATCTATCAAAAGGACAAACAATAAGCATAAATTATAGTTTGAATTTTGCATTATTATAATTTTATGGGCCATTAAGGGCTATGCAAATTAGCTTAAAATAAATGGTTTTTTTGTAAAATTATATTTCTGTTTCTTAAAATGATTAATGCATTGGAAAATAATTTAAGTCAGTTAACAATATTGCAATAATTTATAAAAAATTTTATGTAAATAACTTATGTCAACTCTATTTGTTCACTAATGAAACACTATGAAATTCAAGTTTAATAAAAGCTGACGTATATTTATATACGATTTCATTGAAACAATATTTTATTTGTCGCAGTTTCCTATCCATCGCTTCGTTCACTTTGGGAACTAATTCGAAATGATGTTCATTTTATATGTTATGTCAGATTTTTTCTTCAATGATACAAATAATAGTGAAGGTGGAGTGGAAGAGGAATTAGAATTTTAAATATTTTGGATCCTCATTCCAAATGTCAGTAATTCCTTTTGGTATCATTTTCTATCATGAAGATTAAGGGAGAATATGAATAAAAGCATTTGAAGCAAACAAATACAGTACTACTATTCTCTTGAATGTCAATATAACCATTAATATTGTGATAAATAGCTTCCAAAAGCTTTAGTATAACTGAAGTGGAATAAATCGACATAAATATTCGAAACTATAAACACAATTCACAAAATAAGGTCATCCAAATCAATGCCAAACTTAACATATTATATAAGTTATAATAAAAGTTTTCAGTAAGTGACAAATCACTGAAAATAAAATTTTATTGATTTTAACTTAAAGCTAAATATTTTAAAGATTTGATTTGACAGCAATTGCATATAAAATCATAGAACCTTAAGGACTGGGAAACATCTTTATATTTATGTTCCGATTCAGTGGAAAACGTATGTCAAAAAAGCATTCATTTGTTCACATTATTTATCATTTGGATGATTAGAGTAAGACATGATTTGCTCATAAGTTTCACTCATAAGCTTACGTAACACGAGATAACATTTCATTGTTTTTTCTTTCGAGATAAGACTACAGTTAGACAAAGCAGTTGATCCCAAGAATGCTATCAGTGGTCATAGCTCATGACCAATATTTGTTTATGACAGATCTTAATACACAATAACTCAACTGAGACGTTATATCACTAATAATAATTGTTCTAATTCTTAGCAAATATAAAATCTATTGAATATTCTGTAATTAAGTCGGTTTTCATAGTCCTTATTTCATTCATATATAAATTCTAAATACTGTATATTACAAAATCAATGATTAGATGTTATAATACAACATTGCATTGCATTTTCCTCTGCCAACTCCCTTATGAGAGAAGATCTCACCTTTAGCCCGGAGTTAGAGTGAGATTTTTACAGGTGGAACCTGTGTTGGTTGTGGGCAGATGCTACGGGCCTAGGGATTGCTTCAAAACAATCAATATGTGGAAATCTAGCAATCAAAGAACAACAGCGAGGCTAGGATTCGAACCCACGACCCTTCGATCATGAGTCCGGCACCTTACCCACTGCGCCACAATGACTCCCTCTTATAATACAATAGATTATATTAATTTAGTATAAAATCATTTTAATGAAGATTAAAGATCTATCAAATCTATAGTTTGTTTGGAAAGACAAACACAAAAATGGTTTAGAATTGAGTATCAGTTATGTCTCATTTAAAATGTATATATACTTACAGTACTGTCGAGAATCAAAGTAAGTGACACTCTCACAATTGAAACTTTCAGAAACCTTGTTTACCTGATCCTAAATAAGTTAGTGTCCAAATATAGGCCCTATTTCAGAATAGCTTTTTTCTAAATATAAATCTTATCAAAAATACTTTACAATAAATTAAACTAACAGTTTGATTGAATAAATTAAAACTGGTTCACATTTGTTCAAAATCTTATGAGATATAAATTACGATTGAAAGTATTGAGGGTAGAATCAAAACTTACAGAGGGTGTTCGCTATTTTTAACTTGCATTGTGTAACAATAGATTATATAGTTTTGTAATCTTGTCTGTCAGTGTGCGGTCATTGTTGTATTACAGAAAAAACGATTTTCTATATTAAAAATACTTTTTCATTCTTTTAGACAAAGAAAAACTGTTTTTATTTTTTAAAATGTATTTAAAGGAAATGATGGCCCAGCGAAGGACACGAACCTCGGGCTTTCCGATAACATGTAGGACGTCATACCTACATGACTACAGGGGAGTCAAGACCTTTCAGTATTTAGTTTTACTCTAGATATTATTGTAATGAATTGCTTGAATGCATATAAGACTAACACTTGCACTGTAGCAGTGATTCAAATCCATGAATTACTTTTGTTACATATGTATCTAATATTAGAATTAATGCTTAGAGAGCTTTAATTTTAACAATTATTTTTATACTCCAAGACAAAGGTATGATTTAAGGTATTTTTTCAGTCTTTTAGACAAAGAAAAAAGATTTTTCTTTTTAAGATTCTGTAATAAGATTTTCTAAATTATTGAAAGCCTAATTCGGCAACTCATTTAACCCAAAGGGCCAGAAATAAATTCTGGCTCTGCAGACGGGCCGCAAAATTATACAAAAAATTATTAAAGTTTAAATTAAATTTTATTGCAATTGAAATATATTTAGTTTAAATGATTAGATAATTTACTATATTTTTTACATCAATAATTCAATATTAGGCTTTAATTTTTTTGCAGTTACTATTTTCAGCAGTGAATTTATTATTTACAGGTAATTTCGATTTATTTCATTTGCTGCAGAATAAATTTTCGTTCATTTATGGGCTTCCAAATATCAATATGACTCTCATTGCATTACTTTTGTTTTCGAAAGTTAGGAAAATATACCGACATATGCTGTAAATTTCAAATTATGAAAGTTATATTAAAAATTAGTCTTAAAGCTTATTAGTAATGATAAAGTTTTGTTAAAAAAATTGATGGTCTCTGTTTTAAGGTGATTTGATTAAAATTCTGCTCAAAAATCTTTTCAAGCGAGTTTTAAATAATTTTAATTTTTAATTACAAATAATAATAAAATTATTTTTATGCCCAAACTTGTTGTAAACAGTAATTTGAATAATTTAAACTGAAATACACACTTCGTTTTTGATTTTACTCCATAAGTTGGAGATGTGAGAAACTATTATATCAAAAAATTGATCAAAGTTAAGTAAACGTATAGGCTTTAATTTGATGCCGTTTTCATTAATATGCGTTAATTAATTGCTGAGTTGATAGGATTCAACTTTGATACAAAAAATAGCGAACATATGTATGTTAAACATGAGTGAAACCTTTTGAACTAAAACTTTTGGTAAACTATCTGGTAATCATAATTTTTTAGTTTGTACAATAATCAAAGTTCAGTTCAATTTTATGAGCTGTGTATTAATTAAGATCAATATATTTGTATATCTGTTAAGCTATTAATTAACGTTTAGATATATGGCATGTAAGTTAACTCTCTCATTAAGATATATAACATCTGTATAACATGTATAGTAATATAGCCGCTCATCAAAACAGTTAATTCAGTTTGAGTTTATTTTTTTCTAAATATTGTTCATTTTATTCGAGTTTTTGACTTCAATTTTGCTAAAACTTTAAACTTGTGAATAAGAAAAAATTAAAATAAAATTATATCATATAATATCACACTTGAAAAATCTAAAATTGAATATTAAATAATTAGTGTTTTTCTTATAATGTGAGCTTAAGTTTTTCGTAAAAAATATTTTAATTGAGTTTTAGTTTAGAGTTTGGCTCAAATGTTTGCTCAAAAAGTTCTGCTATTTATGTATAACTTATTATAAATCAAATCTATTTCTAATGATAAAACAGTTATTTTACTTATTAGTGACCATTAAGACAACTCATCATACGCTACACTATTTATTATCTGTAGCTATAACTCTTTTCCGGTCCAACATAATGTTAATTGAGAGTCATATACCGCACAAAAATTAGTTTTTATATTTTTTCAAAGAGATAAAAGCAGTGAACCAATGATTTGAGTTACGAATTTGAGGTAATTAACAGCTAGACCTACTCGCAAAAAGTTGTTCCCTTATCGTATGTGAAATCCAGGAAATGATGCGGATTCATAAGGGGTTGACAACTCATTATTAAATTGAGGAATAGTGAATTAAACCCTTAAGAAATACATATTTAAATGCTTTTATCATAATAAATGCCAAACGTTCACCAATATAAAGATGAGAGCTGGCCATTATTTTACAAAATCATTTTCCTGCCAAAACATTTTTAAAAACTAATTCCCGCCAATTTTTAAAAAATTTATTTTGCACTAAATTTTCTAATACATTATTATCGATAAATAATACGAAAAATTAATTAATTAATTTTTTAATAAAATTTGAAAAAATCATAGTTATGCTTTTTCAAAACCTTAAAATCTTGGGGGGTGTACACTCTACCTACAACCTACCTTGGCGACCCTTGCAGTGAATTTCTATATACTAGCATCAGTACTGAACCTTTATTAAAGATTTTCGATATACCTGTACTTTATGTATACTGGTTCAGTACTGATGGTAGTAACTTATATAGAGATTCACTCATTACTTTTCTAATTCAGACCAATAAATGGCAATTTTTAAAACAAATAAATATTTTAAATAAAAAGAATTTCTGACAATAATTTTTTTAATTTAAAATATCAAAAATATAAATCATTTACTATACTATACTGTAAACTTAGTCCAAGACCAAATTTAACAGGTTTTGTCCCCAAATGCGGTAAAAGACACTTCCATACATAGTACCGGTATACAGCGTTCATTGAAATAACA
>JAQGCH010001818.1:0-14326 GCA_034699485.1 Nanhermannia elegantula | reverse complement strand
TGACTGTTTTTCGATTAACGCCTTTTTTAGTGATCTATATCGCAAAATATCCGCGACTTTTATATCAATGTTGTTTATCTTCCTTCAAAGATAATTATTCCTCCGGTGATCCATTGGTGATCCACAGTCTCCCCAACTCAAAAAAGGTTGGGAACCGCTGATCTCTAGTGCAGTATTGCTTCTCAATTGCTCGCATGTAACGTAAGTTTTATAATTAGCTGTAGTCGTAGTCAAGCTTTTAACTTGAATAAGTCATAATAGACTTAAAGATTTAGTTTGAGAATTATTTTTATAACAATTATCTCTATTCATGTAAGAACTCAAACGGTTCAAAACTTATAATCTGTTATTATATGTTTTATTTCACGAGCAAATACTTCGCTTAAGATTTAAACAGATTAATACTAAGCTAATGAAGAGAGCACTGGGATTGGTTTCTTGTGGTTTTGCTAATGATTTATTGCTTAATAATAGTAAAGTTTTGATAAGATCACTGAGAAATGAGAGAACTTCTTGAAAACTAAACTTAAGTACAAGAAGAATATGGCAAACATCTTGTTTGAAAACACTGTAGATTATAATGTTTTAGTGTATTGCATAACAACTACTTGAACATAGCAGTGAACAGCAGCTAATTATGTATAAATATAAACAATTTCCATAATAAACACTAAAAAATAAACAAAAATTCAAGTTTAAAGGAGTTTATTATATCTAATTATGACTACTTTGAATATTTTGCATTCCTCTCTCATTTTGTGACTCATTGAAAAATTTTGCATTTGTAAGCATTAGGATTAACAAAATTCCTGAGAAATCCATTCACAAATAGTTAAGGGTTTCTTTATTTCTAATCGAGACAAGTCTTTAAACATTTAAATTAATATATTTTTTATAATTAAAGCGCAATTATTAATTAGTACAATATATTCCAGTTAAGTAAATCATATAGTTATAGCCAACGTTTCACTATAACGGGGTTTTCTCTATAACCGATTTCACTATAACGAGGATAAACTATAATGATCAGAGACTTGACACTGTCAGACCATTACTTCTTTCTGTTGCTTTAAACTTTCGAAAAATAACGACTGAAGTTCCAATTCATGAAACCTCTAATTCCTTGCGAAGAATTCTCAAATCTATAAGTTAATTAATATCCAATATTTCTGTTATTTGTTGAGCCTAACAGACTTTACCAGGCTGACGAACTTAGGTGCCAACTTCCCTACCAAATATAGGGTCACAGTAAGGCTAGTACTGCCTCTTTTAAAATTTTCTGCTTGATAGGAAGGAATGCGATTAGGATTCATTGCTCTAATTTCACGCTATTATGAATTTATTACATGAAATTTTTTTTAATTCAAAAACTTTATAACTTTACAAATTTATAATCCATTCCTTATTTTGATTAAACGATACCAAAAAAAGTATATATAAAAGCTTCAACACTTATAAAGGGACATATTTGGTGTTGCTCTGGCTTTGGAATAAAATTTGGTGTAAAGCTCGAGGTCCTGATTACAAATTTCATATTTATACGTCCTTAATCGAATGTTTGGCCCTTTATTTAACATTTAATTTGAAAATTTCGTATTGAAATAAATATATATATATTAATTTCTTAAGCAATTCTTACTTATTAGTTACTAACCCTTTGTTACAACGATGGATTAAATTACATATGTATGTCAATGGGGTGTGGGGTAAACTTTCACCCCACACATGTAACGAAGGGTTAAAGGGCATCAAAGATATATTATCCGATCCTTGTCAATATATTCTATCAGTTCTATAATAATGGAACAAAGAATGGTCTAAAAGAACATTTCTGCAAAATCTTAAGATACTTTAAGTTTGATTTAATAGATTTCTCTCTTTTTATTACTTATTTTGAAGTTTTAGAAAAAGAAATTTAAAAATATATAAATCTACAAAATAATTAATTTAAGCCTCAATAGAACAATAGAAATGATTCACATTTTATTATTACAATATATCAATATTTAATTCATTTTAATTAATTTAGGTTTTAGATATACTGTACAGTAAATATTTGTGTATTAAATTTGATTTTGATATGTTTTATGTTTTAAAGTTAGCAAATAAGCCGATACTTAACTAATAAATTAATTTTAATCTTTAGAAATTTAAGATTAGAAATAAAGAATTTTTGAACACTTTTTATAGTGTTTCTGCTCATAATTCAATTCAAGATCAATTATACAGTATGTTTAAGTTTGTTTGCGGACTTATTTTTAGATATGCCTAATGTTTGCCAATTTTTATTTTATTTTAAATCTTAAGGGACTAAACATTTCTGACCAAAAATATGGATCAAACTGAGAAATTATGTAATGTATCTGAACTGCTTCTAAATGTTAATCTTTTAATAAATATCTCTATCTCTCTATTATAGTAATAAAAAATAAAGCATTCAATAGAATAGTTTATAAGGATTATAAAATCATTGAATATTTAAACTTTGACTGTCACTGAAGAAATTTATTTTTTAAAATAATGAAAAAATTTTGAATTATGTGATTCATAAAATCATAAATTATGAACTTAGTCTTCGTTTGATACAAATTTTATTTTTACATAACTGTTGGCCCAAAAAATATAATAACTTATTACAAAAACGACAGAATATTAATAAGCCATAAAACTGTCAAAACCTGAATATTGAATATAAAATTGTGTAATAAGAAAAAATTTAAAAAATAAATTTTTAATTTGAATCCTTTCCAATTGGCTGAGAACTAACTTTAATACAGTATAATTTGAATTATTATATTCATTAGATTTTCTGGAAAATTAAGATTCAAATTCTAATTTCTCTGTTTGTGAATTATGGTTCAAACATATGTAACATTACCTTCTCTTTCCTGATGCTCACTGTAAAGCAGTGCCAATTCTTTTTGATTAATTATAATACTAACGAATTAGCAAAATATTTTAGAATAAATGCTTTAAATACTCAAAATTTATATATTTACAGTCAATTCCGTTAATATATGTCCGTTCAGCAAAATTCGTTCACTAAATCAGGTTTTACTACATATTTACTGTATAAAAGTTTGCATTTAAATTATTATTTAGCTTATAATTTGTGATATCTTGTGATACATTCATTACTTTACATAATATTTTTTATAAAACTTTAAAAATTTCTTACATATTATAAAAAATTTTGCATTTTATTGCAAGTATATGTAGAGATAAAAAACTGCATTTTATTACAAGCTGTTTAAAGTGAGAAATTATTTAAAATATATTAAATAAGAGGTAAAAGTAGAAAGTAATCTCGTATATACCGTATAATACCATTTTTATTACATGTTCGTTAAGACGCTTTCACAATGACAGGACTTAAATGAAATGAATTTATTTATTGTCAATTTCTGTCATGTCTTAAATGATTGCATTTATTTGCTTTTAGAATACCTACAAATTTAGAATCTAAACAAAATATAATTCTTAACTTTAATTAATCTTAATTTCATTGAAACTATGAAATGAAAAGGTTAACTATAAGGAGTTTCAACTTTATTTTTAGCCACAATCTAATGAACTGATAAGTTAATTGTATTGACTTTAAAACTGAAATTTAAAAAAAGTTAAATTAAATTATTTTCTAAAAGCGAAATTGAAATGTAAGCAAAATCTAAATGTATCGAAAGTGATATAACATTAAATTGTTATTAAAATGAATGCCGTACCAAGCTAGAGGCCAGTAGGGCACTTGCACCGAAGCATTTTCATGTGTTTAGGTCTATAGCAATTTTTAAAATTATCAAATCTTAAAATTATCTGATGACTGGCTCCCAAAATTTTCTTCCTCAGAACGGTACTGATAATAAGTTAAACTGCAAGCAATAATTACCGGTATATATTTTCATCATCTTTTAAATATTTAATAATTTAATTTTTTGATATTCAAGTTGTTTGTTGATTAGCTTTGAAGATAATCTTAACAATTATAAAAAATATAATGTCTTATAGAAATTATAAAAAAAATCGGAGACTTGAATGCTTAAAATTAAGCCTTTTTTAAAGTGAAGTCTTTATTAGTCAATTCATTTTTATGGTTTGACCTCATTTTAAGTTATTTATGTTTTTGTTTTAGGTACCCGTTGAAAATAGCATTGAAAAATCGTTATGTTGTTGGTGTTGCACTTCAGGACCAGTTCATCTCTACGCCAGAACGGATAGAACTGGTTATTGTCCGGGTATGTCATTCTCAAAAGCTATACACAAACATATTTACTCACAAAATGAATACAAATATCTTTATAGTATATTCTGAAAGTACTCTTACATATTGATAGTAAAATGCTTTGCATTATTGGCAGCAATGACTGCTTTAGTGAATAAGCAAATAAGAGCCAGGCTTTGGTTCTTTTTTTGTATCTGACAATTGCTTTAAATATTAAAGCAAAATCCGAAAGCTATTGACTCTATTGCTTTGCTGCCAATAATGCAAAACACTATGTTATGTAAAGCTTCTTCAGAAAATACATTCATTATTCTTTACAATCGATTTATATTAAAACAAAAATAAATTTCAAAATAAAATTTAATCAAAAATCTATGATTAGGCGAATCAATAGCGATAACAGCGGAATTCGAGAATCACTCCCGGCGAACAATTATACCGCACGCGACTCTGTATCAGACACAGACATTCCTGGCCGGCGGGAAGTCTCGCTCCCGTCGATTCAAGTTCACAATAGTGACAGGACTCGCAATACAGCCTCGGAGGACAGCTAACTGGGACGCACAACTGCTCAAAATTCCTGCTGTTTCGCCGTCTATAATAAATTGTTGTCTAATCAAAGTAGACTATGCCGTCAGAATCACTTTACAAATAGCTCTTATTGCTTATAATCTGACTGTCGACCTACCGATTGTCATCGGAACCGTTCCTCTAAGAAGGCAAACATCAAACACACACTATAGGGATCCTCTTTTAGCTCCTTCTGAAGCCAGAATCTCTTTCTACCCGCCAGTGCCCGCTTATGCTGATATTGAATCTGACGATATTTCTACTACACGTCAGTTTTTATTACTCTTTTGAGTGATTATAGATTTAAGTTTTAATTTTTAAATTTTATGCCTTACAGCGCCTCCAACTTATGCTGAATGTATTAATGGTTCAGTTGATATTGGAGACGATGAAGACGGAGATATTATTGGAGACACACGATTCACACCAATGTATGCTTATGTTCATGACTACAACCCTACACAACCTCCGCCCGCGTATTCTGAGGTAATGTATCATAAATTCTTGAATATTAAATAAAATCTTTTGTTGGGCTCTTTTTATTCGTTTTTCTGATAAATAAATATTATGTGAGACAAAAGCTAAGCATAAAGTTTTGGCTAAAAGTGATAAAACAGTATAATAGCCACAAATAATTCTCGTAACTCTTGTTATAATGTATTAACAGAACTACAACTGTGCTGTAAATAAGACTTTTGACATAATTTTTATGTTCATATATTTAAATAAAGTATTGCTTTAAAATTAAATTGAGTTTAAACTAAATTATCTCAGAAAAAAATTCTCAAAAACCTCTTTAAAATTTATAATTTATAAATCATTTTCTTGGTCTTCAGGTGGATCCGCACCCAAACAGACCCTCTTGAAGTGAGAATCGATAAAATTGGTTTAATTTTTTTAAATGGAAATATTTTCGCTCAATCACTAAATATTGGGCCTGAGTTTGGCTGCACTTCGTATGAGTTTAAAGAGAAGAAAATAATCAAAAATTGAAGTCTTTGAAGTCTTACTGCCCACCGCTATCAAAGCTTTGTCGAAAGCGAAGATTTAATGACTTAATCATTGCTCAACACATGAAAGAGTTGAATAATTATGTGATTGTATTTTATTTATTGCCAAATGTATTGTTTGGTACATTACTTTTAGTTATATAACTATTGGTATAGAATATTCAGAATATTCTATTGGTATAGAATTTAATGTATGTATGCTTTTGCTGTAATGCCAAGTCTTTATACTAATCGCCTCTCATTAGAATATTTAATACAGAAATTAAGACCACATACAATTGATTGGCGTTTATGTTAAGCTTAGTTCAAATTTAAAATTTATTTTAGTCAAACAAATAATTAAATCTATTTATAAAAATTATTTATAACATAACATACTATACTCTTAATTGTAATTCGTTTTGATAAAAATCTATTTAAATTTCAGTAATCATTTGTAAAATAGATTTCATTTTAGCAATTAATCAAATTGAATAAAATCTAATTGAATTGAAAAATTCTGAATTTAAATTTCTAAAAATTAAATTCAGCTGTTTTTTGAAGTTAAAATATGTTTATTTAAAATCTAATAATTGAAAAAAATGAATGAACAATAAATTTGAAATACAGTTATACCGGTTTATGAGTTTGCATCAAAAACTTAATTTTTTAAAATTATATCAGTAGGTCTATGTGTCTGTGAGTATGTCCTCAATAATGTAATAAAATTTTTATAATAATGCGATTCAGATTTTCCTTTATAAAAATATTTCAAAAAAATTCTAATGCAATGTAACGGCTATAACACTGCTTTTTATATACTGTCTTTTCAAAAATTACAATTTAAAACACACACAATATCTAAAGCCTAAATATATAGTAAAGTAACACAATTTTAAATATAATTAGCGAAACAACGGTTACTAATAGTTTGAATCAAAAGAATAAATCACTTCAAAAATAGTTTGTTTCTTAAAATCAATTGAATTTCAAAGTTTTTAAACAAAATATAAGTAAAAATATCAAAGAAATGGGCGGATTGTGCTGTTGTGGTCATAAAAAAGAAGAACAACAACCAGCAAAACATTCAAAAAGTGTGCAGAATATGCCTCAAGAAGTACAGCCAAAAGAATCGATCCCTTCTTGTACTGGCCCTGTCATAGACTCAACAGTTTCAGAAACAAATTCGAAATTAGAAATCGAATCAAACATTCCTTCATTTTCAAGAGTTTCAAACACATTGACTCTTCAGTCAACAGTTCTTCAGCTCTGGTCTCATCTGCTATACAAATACCACAGATTATGAATGAAGACGTTTTAGAATTAATATTAGAATATTTGAGTATTAAGGAAATGATAAGACTTGAGAGAACTTCACAT
Source organism: Nanhermannia elegantula (assembly GCA_034699485.1). NCBI lineage: Eukaryota > Metazoa > Arthropoda > Arachnida > Sarcoptiformes > Nanhermanniidae > Nanhermannia > Nanhermannia elegantula. The sequence goes on along the minus strand of JAQGCH010001818.1, from coordinate 7,168 downwards.
CGGTTTATGCATTGTATGAATCATGTATTGAGACCATAATAGAAGGAAACAGACCTCAGGAAAGAGGTAATGAAACCCTGCGATCACACAAATCATTCTATTATTGGCGGAAATATTACTGATGTATATCTGAAGACAAGAATGACTTCAATCCGAAAAAGGCAAATATTGGAATCAATTGTTCACAAATATGAAAATATTAAGAGCTTTTATCTCAATGCTTGTTTCGATTATAAGACACTTCTAATGATTGCTGAAAGTTGTGAACGACTCGAGTGTTTGAGTTTAGGAAATGTTTTTTTGGAGTCAATGAAATTCAAGTCAGTTGTTCGCCAACAGAATAATTCACATCTCATTAGAATGTTATTTATTGTACAATATAAATAACGAGAAAATTGTTGATTTGATCAGACATTTGTCATCACTTCAAAGCTTGAAAATAATTGATTTCGATTATATAAAAAACACTTTGGATTCAGTGACAAATACTATTAGTTCCTTTTCAATAGATTATCGTTATCTTGATCTCAATATTTATAGAATTAATGATCGCTATTCTCATATATACCTAATATATACAGTCAGTCAGAGATCTAATAGTTCGCAACCAGAGCCCTATTAAAATATTACATATAAATAATTCTGACATTTCCAAGAATATGTTTGATTTTATTTGTCAAAACTTAAATCTCAATCAATTGTCTATCATTTGTCGACTTCTTTCGTTTCAATCTATTTTAAAGTTGGAATTACAGAGAAATCTAACATCACTTTCGTTAACATATTTGTTTCTATTATCAGATGAAATCTCTCGTAACTTCATTAATAATTCATTGAATGTCCGCTCTCTTCATCTGTTTGATTGTGATTTCAAAGTCAAACCATTCGTGAAATTTATGGCATTGTTTGGAAATATAGAGAAATTGGAATTAAACCAAATATTATTTGTCTGTGAATGCATTCAAACAGAAGAACCTCTCTAATACTAGTGTTGATTCAGTTCCAAATTTTTAATTCCGTTCTCGTTCTCGTTCTTGGAACTGATTCAACACTATCTATAACTGTGACCAATGCAATAATCAATGCTTTAAATCCGTATCAAAGATAAATACAGTCAAAACTTTTGATATTCAATAGAAAATTATCAGAACTTATATTCAATTCGAGCATATTTTGTTGATTGTGACGATTCAGAGAAGTTATTCAAAGACATCAGAAAGATTGCCGACAGAAACCCAAACAAATTATTGACAATTAAACTGATTTAGTGTTCTGTTGATAATAAAAATAGGGGTCAATTAATTCATAGGCACTCAAACAAAGCAATGTTACCCACAAATGTTCAGTTCACTCAAAAATAGCATTTTTGATATTTTTTATTGTAATTAACATTTGTGATGTTTTAATTTATTTTTAATTAAAATAATTGAGAAATTTTAAATAAATCGATTCAAATAATTAAAAAACATAATTTCCTAAATAAATAAATTTGATTCATCAAAACTGAAATAAGAAGTATTTTATTTTCTAAACCAATCGATAAAATACAACAATAAACCTGATTCAGTATAATTTATATTTTTGTTTGTATAGAATATAGTTTATTGGATTCAAAGTTTTAATTCAAATGAGTTTTCCAAAAGCCTTCACAAGAGTTCTTATATTCGTCATAAACCATATGATAATTATTAGGAATGAGTTCCATAAAACGCAAATAAGGGTTCGACTCACTCTTATCTATGACTTCATTCCATTTGACGCCATCGAGTGATGGAATAATACTAAATATTAATATTTGAAAATAAATATAAGTGAAAAACAATATATTGAACATTGAGTACCCGTTTTTCGCAAATGAAGTCCAGCTCTGTATCATATCAGCGCTCAATTTATAGTCATTTTCCGTAAATCCAATTCCTCTAAGTTTGATCGGAAACCCAAAAAGTATAACAATATCGTCTCCATGACAGACACCATTGCAATGAAGAAATTCAAGCGATGGCTTGAGTGACATTCTATACGAATAGGATTTACTGGAGTTACCATTTTTTGAAGCAATCGCAGAACCAAAAAGAACTGTCGGACACGTGAGATGATAATCACCAAAGCTATTGGCGATTGCTTTATGCAATTTCTCTTCATCAGAATCCTTAAGTCCTGAAGTATACAAATCAGCCACTTCTGTAGCGTAGGGCTGTTTCATAAGCATAAATAATAATTGTATTACTGTTTTAGCTTTCGATACAGTAATGTTGTTCAGACTCGGGACTAAACTAGAGATACCACCCATAAAAATACTTCCTTCGTCTCTAACAGTACCGAATAATATGTCAATATTCTTATTAAAATCTCCTGATTTTAATGCAAGGGATGGCTTAATTGGCATCACTTGGTCGCCAAACATAGGTTGAAATGTTTGTCCATTGATTGTCGAGTGTTTGGCAAATGAAAGTATGTCTTGAGCCGGTTTTTCACGAATGCAGTTAATCAAATCCAAAGCTGAAGTTTGATTGCAATGCAAAGTTTGGCCCAAACTTTTAGTGTTTGAATATGCAGACTCTTTTGGTTCGCTGCCTAAGTAGCTGTTGGGACTCCCGCTCTGCAAAATAGCTCTTCTAAAAAGACCAGCTGTTAATGGAGACAAAACTAGTGCTCCGATAGACATTGCACCTGTTTATCAACAATTAATAAAGTAATTCAATTCACATCTTATATTTCATTTAATAGTGAATACCTGCCGAGTGACCGAATATAGTAATAGAAGAGCGGTCACCACCGAAAGCTTCAATATTATCGTTAGTCCACTTAAGTGCTAGGATCTGGTCGTGAAGACCTAAATTTCCGGGGGAGTCTTCGGTATTGCCGTATAAAAAGCCAAAGGCACCCAATCTATAATTAATAGTAACAACAATGACATCCCCTAAAGCTGCTAAATATCTTGCATCGTATGCCACTGAGAACATAGATCCCAGTTTGAAAGTCCCGCCGTGAATGAAAAACATGACTGATTTTTTTGATGAATTCGTGGTCGGCTGCCATACACTTAGGTATAGACAGTCTTCGCTCACAGGAATTGTTCCTTCAGTTTTTCCGTCACTTTTTCAATTTAATAAAAACAATATATTTGTGTTCAATAATGCAAAACATTTTTTAAAGAGAAAATGAAGACAAACCTATTTTCTTGCATACAAGCGTATCGAACTTTGGTCGCATCATAAACTCCTTCCCAATTAGACACTGATTCAGGTTTACTGAATCTTAACTTACCTATTGGTGGCTTACCATATGGTATCCCATAATATAAGTTAACTTGAGTTCCATTATCTGTTTCTTTAACAATACCTCTAATTTTGCCATTTTTTGTGCTAACAGTAGGTGCAAAGACAACATTTTGAATTTCTGATACGAAAATTGACAAAATTATAAATAATTGTAAAAAATTCATTTGAAGTTTATTTAATTGACTAAATCAATAGTTAAATAAATTAAAATCTGTAAGAATATAAATCTTTATAAACTTTTTATTGTAAATGATTTTTTAAATGAATTAATACATAGGTACGGTAAAAAGTAACAATAACATTTTAATGTTTAGAGAATTGCTTTTTACATATATAAATATTTTAGTACAAATACAATAAGGCTCAGTGGCATTATTTAAAAAATTCTTTGTTCTTTAGCAATAGTGTAAAGAATATATTTTCAAGAATGTGATTAAAAATTAGATATAGTAAAGGTTAGAACAATGCTTTTTAAATAAAGTTTTTAAAATTAAAAAAATTCTTTTATTCCACTTGAATATCAGAGTTATATTTAAGTGATGTGAGTTACAAAAAGTATTTATTAATTAAATAAATAAAGTAAATTAGAACTTTATTTGATTAACTCAATGAGTAAAAACATATACTTTGAGGACAATAAGGATTGAAAATTCTATACAAATATATTCTGTGTTTAAAATGAATATATCTCTCAGGAAACCCATAAGTTTGAGTTTTGAGAATCTGAATACTTGCCCCTCCTCTCAATCCTTACCCTCGCATAAAAATTTGCACTTATATACTGTTAAACTCTATATGTTACCGATATTTAAATTAAATTAAACTAATTCCTCTTTTTATAGAGAAATTGAAATAAAATTAATTTGAAATACTATTTTATCGGTATTTTTCTTAATATATTATTGGATTTTAAATTAGATTCTCTTTAAGTGAAGAGTAAGCAAAGAGGCTTATTTAATGTCAACATTATATTGTATAATATACTCTGTATATTATAGTAATTATTCATCAAAACTATTAATTAATAGGAAGCAACTCTCTAATCATGTCTAATAATTGTGATAAATTATTTATCTTATTTTTAAACTAAAAAACAAAATTGTGATTTTCGAATACACAGAATAAAGATTTGATAAATAACCAGATGTTTGGGTTTAATATAATAATTGTCTGATTAAACTTTAATGTAAAGCTTAAATAACAAATCTTTGCAAAAATATATATTTTTCAATTATTCTTGAAGTTTTATCAATTTCTAGAATAAAAATATTGAAATATTCAGATTTTAAACTAAAAATTATGGTATAATATTTTTTTGATAGCAGCAAATTATGATTCAAATACTAATAACTTATATCTAATTTTTAAGTATTTTTTAACAACAGTACAGTACAGTTTAGGACATTTATAATAGACTTGAAAAAGCAGAGTCTGAGCCTAGACTCAAAACCCAGCCATTTGCTACTTCATTTTTAATAATTATTCAATGTGCTTAAGTGTAATAACGTTATAATCTGCACATTTATTAAATTGTTTCATATATTAATCATTTTACAGTTTGTAATAGTCATATACCTGGGGGTTCGTCGTTATATAATAAATAACTAATATCTTCATCTTTTGAGAACTACTGCTCTATTGTTCTGCCAAAAATGCAATCCTTATCAGAGACTAATCTGCCAGAGAGTGTCCATTTGCCGGAAGCGGCCGTTTCGTCAGTTATATACGCATAACCATAACCAGCGTCTTCAGAGTCCACTTTAGTGCTTTTCTTACGACTTGAAGGCCTGCTTTTAATTAGTTTTTTTTGCAAATTTATAGACAATCAACCAATCGATGTCATTACCCCATTCGTCTTTACAACGAAGTTCATCACATATTTCTATTAATATCATTCAAATAATGAACATTTTGAATAGAATATGAATATGAATCACAACCATTATTAGATTATTACATTTTATGTAAACAGTATTTATGTAATTTAATAGTCACTTAAACAGCTTTTTTTAAAAGTTTTAATCGATTCTTAAAAGTTTTGCGTTAGAATTGTGTAACGAATCAAATAAATACCGGTATTACTCAATAGAAGCAAATAAATTATGTTTAATAACTTGTAATATTTTATTTAACTACTAAAATAACTCATTATTTAGTATCAAAATTTATGAAAAATTATTAAAAATAAGTTATTTTTATAATTCATTTTATTAATCGTTAAATAATTGAATTAAATACAAATAAAATCTTATATTATTTACATTTTGGCACATAATAAGTCTTATTTGAATATAAAAAGTTCAAATTTATAAAATACAGTATTGAAAAATAGATTTATAGTCAAAACACTTTGGTTTATGTCAACCCTTTTTTATTTTGCAGCCTTCGATCGATTCCACGGTTTTCTTGAATATATTCCAAACTTTGTTCGACTTAATACATAACGATCCGCCGCCTCTTTTGAATTGAGATTTCATACGATTTATATCAGAGATACAAGTGTATTGATCTTTACCGCTATCGCTAGTGATCACCCATTTTGAGTGGTCTTCAGTAGAATTCCAGTCGACTTTATTGAAAACAGAATTACTGTTCACATCGGACAGTTGTATTCTATTGATATTCTGTACTTTATATTGATCAGTACAGTCAGAATCTAACTTATCTCCGGCTCCGTTTCTCCAGCTCTGAACCAATAGATTCTCTTTAAGATTAGTCGCTATAAGAGCCGAATATAAGTCTTCAGAGAATTTATTACTCTTTGCAAAACTCGTAAAAACTTTTCTATAAAATGAAATAAAAAACAAATTTTAATCAAATCGTTAAATGCTTTGAATTGGATTGAATTGAAGTTCAAAACTAACCCATTTTTACTGGTAATTGCGAGTTGACTTCGGGTATTATTTCTGGTCCACTTCTTCTTTTGCAAATCTAACCAATGCTTTGATTTATTACTCAAATCACTTGTTATGGAAATGCCGTAAATTTTTGGTCTCATAAGCAGTAACTGAACCGCTATATTATCTATGGTTTTGGAATCATTGACACCAATGCTTATGCAAATGGCTGTCTGTCCGTTATGTTTAGCATTATCTGGAAATTGATAAGAACCGGAAAGTGTAGGAAATTTGGGCACAGAATGTGTTAACCAAAAGCCTCCCTCACTATTCACCGCAAATATTCCCTTAGAATGGGCTGAACTCGAACTCTTAGAATCTGTTAATTAAAAAATAAGAAAATATTAATTGAAATAAAAAATCTCTTGAGATGTGAATAAGATCTGACCTGGACTTTGATCGTTATATACGGCATAACTCATATCATTAGAAGATTTTTTTATTTGACTAATAAGTGGTCCAATAGTTTGACCCAAAATAGAGTTCTTGTCATTAATAGACTTTTGAGAAAGAGTCCAATCATTAGAAGATGTGATCGTCTTATCGGTGATGAAAACATATCCAAAGCCAGACTTAAATATCTTTGAGGACGAGGTCTCTAGTTTTGGGAGTTTATAGACTATAAACCACTCGACATAACCCCCACTTTCGTCTTCACAGCTCAGCTCATGAGTGGCTTTAGTTATAAGTATTATAATTGTTATCACTTTTGATATGATGTCAATCATTGTTAACCATATATTATAATCAAATATAATATCAGTCTATTTGAGAGCTTTATATTTGATTCAAATTAAGACACTTTTAAACTATTTATCATTTATGAAACACTTTATCAAAAGTTGTTTTTAATCGCATTTGAATCACATTATTATAACTTTTTCACACATTTTAACAGTTATTCATCAAATAGTTTATCAATTTTTGAATTAAACTTGTTTTACAAATAAATTCAATAAAAGTAATTAAAGTAAACATTAAAGAAATGCA
>JAQGCH010001817.1:0-14329 GCA_034699485.1 Nanhermannia elegantula | reverse complement strand
GAGCAGTAAAGCGTGCGTTCAGTGTTAGCGTTGAGACAGACGAGTCAGTCCTTATATACGTCTTTATACAGGCATTCAATGCCTCAATGCTGTGAACGCTTCTGAAAATGTTTGTATTCAGACATTTTTGAAGTTCGTTAACCTTTTGTTTCAATGTTTAGCTATTAATGATTTGATATAAACAACTATTAATTGATAAAATGTAAGTCATATTTATGTAAATATTTTTGATTAGTTTTGGTTTTAAATAGTTATTAAAGAGAATATAAATAGAAATGATATAAATATGAGTAAAATAATGTGTTATTGAGTGCATTGCTATATAGAGTGCAGTCGACTGTCGACTGACTGTCGACTCTTTCATTGGTTTTCTCCCAATGCGTCTTATTATCAATATTTGTCTTTATTTTGATTTTTTGCAATTTTATTATTCGTTTTTATCAACTATTTTAACAGATTATTTATTTTGCAATTATTTTAAACCAATAAACAATTTTGTTATTGACTAAAAATCGTTAATTAATTGGTTTTTGATGAATAGAAAATAATTTTAATATCCATTGAATGTCAGAAATGATACCATTTTCTGCTGAATCGAGAAAATAATTCTCATTCCTATTATAGGATATGTTATATCAATAGACTATAGACTGTATGCACCAGTATTTGAGTCGACAGACAGACACTCCCTATCAGTGAATTAGTTTGGACTCAATTCGATTGCATTTGATTCGCATTATTATTACTTTCAATCGATTTATTAGTCATTAAATGGCTTTTCATTCAATTAAATTGGTTTTAAAGTATGTATTAATCAATGGTTTCATTCATTTAATTAATCAATAATTGATTTTATTTAATAACTGATAAAAATTTATGAATTTGTGATCCAATCGAATGATTGGACACAACATTCGTTTCAAACCATTGTTTTGTTTGATTGCAACATATTTTCGATCAATATTTTGATATTTCAATGGTTTCAATGTATTTCATATTAATTTTGATGCTATTATTGTATGAAATGATTGAACACTTTTTACACAACATTTGGTTTTAATTTACAAACAAAATAATAATTCATTTTTCAGGTATTCGTAAAATAATTGGGAAATCGTTTAATAAATATTCGTAAAAAATGAGTCAAACGAATGTCATAATCACGAGCGGCTCCAAAAACCAGATAATTCACGTCCCAGTCGTGACCTCAACGACCCGGTCGTCGACTCCAATCGAAATCGTGACCTCGACTTCGGGCAGCCTTACTATCAATAGAAATTCACCCAATAATAGCTCTAATAATATAAACATTTCTCTTAATCACAATTCTGGAGATAATAATAATTCTATAATATATTTGCCGTCAAATAAATCGAACAGAAATTCTTTATCATCGACCGCTTCGAGAAATACGGATAACAAAAATCATTCTAATGCGGGAATCAGTTTGAAGGATGTCTTCGCCAATAGTGATGGTATGACTGGTCTCAGTATTTGAGTGATTTGCTATTTTTTAATATATATATATAAAAATTTCGCATTTTATTTGAAATATAGATAATTCAGAAATAAAGACCGTTTATTATAATAGAGATGAGAACTACTCTCGTGAACATCTATTACTTCCAACCGATACAGTTGTGGTTAAAGAGGAGGAAATGGCTGACGAGTACGAGGATTACGGAGAAATAGATGCCGCACAGCTCGAAGAAATGGCCACTTCTAAGACCCAATACGTGTGTTCCGGTTGTGGTAAAGGGTTTTGTTACATAGGATGGTTAGACAGACACAAACTTTCAAGTCCTGCCTGTCTTAACGCTGAGGCCATTCGTAACAAAGAGTCGAATGTGACCACTAATTACCTAACAATGTGTGGCGGAACTACTCTTGAGATGAATTCTAACACTTCTGGTGACAAAAGACTTCAGACACCAAACAAATCATTGGATTTTGCTAAAGGCGATAAATCTCGACCCAGTCTTGAGGGCCGACTCAATGAACTTCTTTGTTGTCCTAATAATAATTGCAATTTCACTACTCATTGGGTTCAGTCTCTTAATAAACATGTATTTACTTCTTGTAAATATGGAGCGCGAGAGACAGGAGCAGAGAATTGTTCGACGAATACAGTTTCGTCGTCTAACAAAACATCGCTCACATGTCATGTTTGTAGCAAAACATTCAATGATACTGAAGAACATATTCAACACATGAGAACTTCGCATCAAATTAAGCTTTTTTATCAATGCAGTGAATGTGGACTCAATTTTGCGAATAAATATCAATCTGAAGCTCATATTGTAGAACACAATCGAATGGGAAAATATTCAGCAACTGAAAAATTAGTTTCAAAACCCATTAACTCGAGCGGTTCAAAGTCGACCGCAAATTCATTGAATAGCTTTGAGAAAGCTTTTAACGAAAAAGAAGTCATTGATGGCGCACAACAGGGCTGGAACTGCAAGTGCGGGAAAAATTACTTATCATTGCGTTCTTATGAAATTCATTGCACTTCTTGCGAAAAAGCATTGCAATCGACGCTCAAGTCATCACATCCTATGCCACCAATGCTTGAACGACAACACAAACCTTCGACTTTTGGCAATTCCAGCCTCAGATACGAGAGTGGGAGCGATAAGTCTTTCAGATCATTCCGTCATTTCAAGCGCGAACAAATCGAAGCCATTCACACAACTGATTATATTTGCAAATATTGCACTAAAGAGCTGACCAGTTCTTATGGTCTCTGCAATCATTTGAGTCGTCGACCCATTTGTAGGGAATGGTATTATAAGAATTTGCCGCTTGAGCTGCAAAAGAACAATTCATCGCATTTAATGGAAAAAGAACGCAGTCCTGCAAAGAGAGCTCGATATGAAATGAATAGCTTTGATAGCAATGATCGCCACTCAGCTAATAAGCACAGTACTGATGATTCATCGACTGGCAGTTCACTGGCTCGTCCGAGACGGGCATCAATTACTGGAAGAACAGCTAACTCTTCAGCCAAATCTCAAGACATGGATAACTCATACGATTCGCAAATTAAAACTTTCAAAAACTCAGTTTCATGTAAAAGATGTCGTAAAGTATTTGTGGGCAAAAACCCAAACGTAGCGCTCACTAATCATTTACGCGGTTCCACTTGCAATCCAGGCAAACAAGGATCCACTCAAAAGCAACAGACCGTTCACTCGAGACTCTACGCATCGGCTGCTTTGGGATCGAATAACTCGTTCCCAAACACTACCAGATGTCACGGAGAGGTCCGGTTCTATTGCAAATTGTGTCCTCGAATCGAATTGAAAAATAGAGTTTCTCTCGGATGTCATTTAACTATATATCACGGATTACCACAAGTGAATGTCACCACTTCTGAAGGCGATGCCTATCGATGTCAGACATGTACACAAGTGTTCGTATCAAAATATTTCTATAATTTGCATCGACATGATTGCGATCTAACATCACCTTATGTTGGAGTTGTTTCCGATGGTGAGAAGCGTCCAAATGCTCGAAATGTGCGACCGTTTGCCAGAACAAATGCACAAAACAGTTATCAAAGACATGAAACAGTCTCTAATAATTCGAAAACTAATTCGCAAAACGTTTTTAAACCTAAATTAGTGAGAAGTGGATCTCAAGACTCTGAAAAATCAATGAAATGCACTCAATGCGGAAAATTGGGTTTTGGAAATTTGAATGCAGTAAAAATACATCAAAAATATCAATGCGTCAGAAGATTCCAAATGGCAAACAATAGATCCCACTCAAGCATAAAAAGATTCGCAAATCAATCAAAATTGAAACCAATTTCGTTATACAGCTCAATGAGAAGACAGAAACATACGGGTCCTGAAGGAAAGGTTTATATGTCAGAGTTGGCCAAACTCAATGATATGGCAAAAAGTGAACCCAAACTAACAATGTGTGACTCTTGCGGAAGAGGTCCTTATAATAGTTATTACTATTTTCTCGAACATAAAAAGAAATTTTGTGTGGCCTTAAAAGGAAAAGTTGGCGTTGAGAGCAATATGTCTGCAAATGTTTCACGTCTGGCAACAACTGCTACCAAATCTATTAACATGAGAAGTTTTCGGAACACCGCTAAGAAGACTGTCACTGTCGATAACAGTTACGCCCCTAATATTAATGAATCCTTTTGTTTGAGTCCTACTATTCCAAGAGCCAGAAAGACCATGAATTTCGCGAATGTCACCTCACCTCAAGTTAGTCATGATTCCGCTTCGCCTCAAATTGATTACACGGACATTGAGATGAATGAGGACGCCGTCGACAATGCTTCAGAGATTATCAAATGTTCGATTTGTTTTGATGAGTTCGACGATATTTTGCAATTCATTCGGCACCGACTAAGTCATATCACTACAGACATTATGCAGAACGAGCCGGCAGAGCCTTTGAGTTGCGAGTTATGCGACGCCAAAGTGGTTCACTACCAACGCATTCAACAACATCTTATCCTTCATTTGCAAAACTTTCAAATAATTAAGAAAAGAAGTCTTATTGAAGTGACTAAAAAGCCTCACGACTGGAGACATACACACGAAGAGAGCGATGAAGAAGAAGAGACTGACGACCCTGTACTGCATTGCCCTTATTGTAAGTCGGAATACAAGTCACGCATCGAATTGGCTGATCATATAAAGAACACGTGTCCGTTCAGATATCAATGCGCTAATTGTAATAACACTTATTCGGCCAAAGAATCATATTTAGAACATAAGGACGAATGCACTAAAAACGCAGCTATAAGTAGGACAGCGTCCAAAACACCGAATTTCAAATGTAGGAACTGTGGACTTGAATTCAGAATAAAACAACAACTTCTTTGGCACGAACACGCCTGCAATAAAGTATATACAGCTGATCACTCCGGACGAGTCGAAGTGAGTCTTATTTTCTTTCTAATGTAACTCAATATAATATTCAAATCTTTTAATTATATCTTTAATTAAACTAATTCGTATTATCAGAGCTCTTCATTCAGTGGCTTTGTTTTTAAGTAACTTTACGTTACATTTTAAACAATTCATTTGAACTATCAGTTTTGTACTCATATTCTTGAATAATAAGTTGATTTGATTAGCGATCACTTGTGAAGTCCTCTTTTAGTGAATTTTGGTTATATTTATAAAATGTTTCAAAACATTTCTTGTCAGCTCTCAAACATTCTATAAATAAAACCAAAATTCATGAGAAGAGGACTTAACAGGTCATCGCTAATCAAATCAGCTTAACTTCAACTTATTATTCAAGAATATGAGTACAAAACTTATGGTCAAAAGAATTGTTTAAAATCTAAGGCACTGAATGAAGACCTCTGTTAAAGACTCGAAGTGCTATCGTTAAGCATCTGTAAAGTGCTAAATAAGTTTATATAATTTAAAATTATGAAACAAAATGAAAAACTCAATACTATTTTTTAATTATTATTACAGGAAGTGATTGAGCGAACGCTATCATGCAGTGTCTGCGGCTTAATAAGCAATGTTTACGAATCAAAAGTGAAACACGAAACTAAATGCTTGAAACGTTATTTGGCTGTAATTGGAAATAATACTGAAGGTATTCTATTTATCTTATCATTATTTGTGTTCGCAATCTTAGTGTCTCAAAGTTGTGGATAACAATGCTCTGCAATATATAACGCGCTTTAATTTGGGTTTTAAATTAATTAAAAAGTTGCAACTATTATGAGTTGAAATTTATTGCTAAATAATTTAAATATTTGAAAACGTTTAATAAAATAATTTATATAATATCGCTTTTAATACTGTATAATAAAATCGTAGGAGTTTCCAAACCCTATTCGTGTGATAAAAAAAAGTTTAATAATGAGTTCTGAGGCTCATCAGCATAGTTAACACTCAGTTTATAAATAAAGTTTGATATATAATTATTTAATATAAACAATGTCTCGAAATTGAAGTTTTGTTTAAATAATGCCTTTAATTACTTTTTAATAATTATTTTATTATTTACTCATTTTGTGAAAGTAAAAGTAATCTATAGTGTAGTGATAGAAAGCATTAGCAGTTGTAATCCAACTTCCATCCCATGTCTTGTAAACCTCACATTTCCACTATTTTGATACCATTCCCATCCCGCCAGTTTGCTAGTGTGGGTATACGTACCCCCGAGAATAGAAATGTAATTCAAAACTGAGTTTAACTTGTCCTGAATTTTCAACCCTCTTCAAAATTTTGATACCTTCCATATTTTTGTAATTTCACTCCCATTTCATCTAATAATTGTTTCAATCACTTGCATACTGATAAAGTGTAATTTGTTTATTTGATTTACAATATTTCAATGCCTGCTGAGTCACAAAGCATTCCATAGATATTGAATGCATTTTTACATCTTTCTAGAGCACTAAAAAGATTTTGTTTTAAATTTAAACCAAGTACAGTACAAATGAAGTGTAGAAAACACTGCATTCAATCGTTTCTTTTGAATTGCAATAAATTAAATCAAATAAAATGAAGCATTACTTCACAGCTTTAAATAAATTAAAAAATAAAAATACTAGAACAAATGAATTTGCGTTCGTTGACAGGTGTTGTGTTGTTTTCGAAGTTAATGTTAACAATAAGTTTAAATGAAGTTATTCTGACTCAAATACATTCACTGTATAAATAGAATGCAAAAGAAATGACAGCATTTCTGTCAATCTATTGAAACTCTAGGCTTCATATTCTTAATGCTTCATATATTTTACAATTTTGTCACAAATATAGATATAAAAGCGATTTCATAACCCTTTCCTGTATTCACAAACAATGTGTTAAACTTTAAATCTTTTTAATTGAACAGAAATTGATTCAGAGCCAGAAGAGTTGTCCAAACCTTTAAGTGTAATGGATTTTGATTTGAGAAGTTTATCAAACTCTTCACAATCTTCAGGAATTCCTGAAGAATTGATAAGAAACTTAAAAGACGAGTTCGGTATACAGAAGGAAGTGAAAGTGGTTTTGACCGCATTTGATGAAGACATTGTCCGGAAGGTTAAGAATGAGCTCTATTCGAGTGAAAGAGACGAAACATATCAGTTCGAATCACTTAAGGACTCATTTATAACACTCGTTCGTCGCCTTATAAAAGACGAGGAAGTGCTTCAAGGGATCAGTGAGGAGGCGAGTGCTGAAGTGCTTCTGTCTCGAATGCTTAAATATTTGGGCGAAGAAGCAATTGAAGCGAACGGTTTAAATGAATTGAGTTGTTTCAGACAAAATCTTCAGACCTTTTTGAAGCTCACTATAAAAGACGACACTTTGATAATGGCCTATAAAGACGCGGAGTCTGTTGACGAGGCCATCATGAATATGCTTAACTTCGAGTGTGAGCTTCACTATTGAATTACATTTTTTATTTAGTAAATGCTATCAATATTTCATATGAAACTTTCCAAACGATTATTGTTTACATTTTATATTTTTAATTCTTTGGTCTTTTTCTTTTGATTTGGATCTTATTAACTGTTATTTATACTGTAGTTTCCTTCAAATCACCTTTAAATTGATTTTCTATTCATTAAATCATCTTAATTATTGATTTTGAGTAAAAAGACTTTTCAAGTTTTTATTTGTTGTCGTTTTCTCTTTGTATAAAATTTTATTAATTAGTTTATAAAGAACTCAATTTTTCTCATTAAATGAATTATAACTAAGTCCATTCAATATCTTATAATCACTTTGTATTGATTTTATTTAATAATAACATCAATAAATATTTTTACTCTAAATCCTAAATATAAAAGTTGTGGTCAAAGTCCGACTGAAGGCTGTTTTACAAACGCCCTTAAGTTTTAACTATTTTTTATTTTAACATTTCATTCAATATTAAGGAAGACTAAAGATTTTCGCCACTTTTACGAATTTGTGCATAAGTTTGCACTGTATAAGAGTGATGAGAGGGTTCATCATTGCTCGCCTTTTGATAAAGTATAACATTTTGCGCATATCTTTGATAACATTTTAAAAACTCTTATCCCATAAACTTTTAATTTTTAAAATTTTTAATAACTGTACTTTAGAAATGATGTGAAATAAAATTAATGTTAAATTGTTTATTTCTACGAATTGTCGAACAATAATATAGTTTATGGAATTTTATTATTTTCAATAATCAATAGAAGTAATGACAGCTAATTATTTCAAATTTTTGGTCAAACAGTTATGCGAACCAACTTTGGGGAACACATTCTCAACAGAGAACAGACACCACTTTTCGTATTCTTTGCTTTTATAAAAAAGACTTAATAAAGGTCTTAAAACTGAAAGTTGTGTAATATATATATGCGTTCGAACAGAAAACTTGCAAATTTTGTACACTTAGTCCACGGCTGACCTCCTATGACACCTAAAAATAAGACCAAAATTAAATAATTTATATAAAAGATTATCTCTTATTCTGAATGAATGAATATAAGTGTCGCTCTCTATCAGCTATTTATTAATTGTTTCTTTAAATTCTTTAATATCTTATATTAGAATTCGAAACAAATGTTTATTTTTCTGAGTATTTGTTCGGTTCGTCACTCAAAACATTAAAATCATTTAATTTTAATTAATATCAATTAATAGAAATCAAAAACTGAAGGAAATCTCAAAATCAGATGATTTTTGATCAAAGGTATGATTAATTGATTTGTCATTTAAGTGATTGTCCACTCCTTTGCTTTATTAAAATGTGTTTTAATGTGTTTTAATATTTAAAATGTTTTTAAGTGTAATATAAGTTCATTATATTTTGTTTTGCCTTCAATTCAAATATATTGAAAACAAACGATTGACCCGAACAGGACTCGAAGCACAGGCTTTAAGGGCTTTCACATAATATATCGCACGTATTGAATGTGTTTTTAATCGCACTTTAGTGTCATTTTCAATAATAGTATTTAAATATTTTGATAATTAAAACAAATGACATATAATAGTGATTGACATGAATTAAATACAACCATAATATAAATTATGATAAATATTCATATAATTTATTAAACCTGTAATTGATTTGAATGAAAACTTAAAAAGTTTGATAACAATTAGTATTTAATTGAATTACTTAACAATGGATTGAAATAAATGAAAAATTTACTGAAAAGCAGAGAACTCTTGACTCAAATGGCGTCCAATTATTGGTTTTACGAGAAGAACGAATTGCGTCGAACGCCTTCTTTTGCGGACGGAATCACTTTCGAGATCGAACAGAGGTATAGAAGAGAGGGCTCGAGATTTATAATAAGAGTGGGCTCAGCCATGAAGCTGAGGTACGACACAATGGCTACAGGAGTGGTGTATTTCCACCGCTTCTATATGTACCACTCCTTCAAGAGTTTCCCCCGCTTTGTGACCGCTTCCTGTTGTCTGTTTTTGGCCGGAAAAGTAGAGGAGACGCCCAAGAAGTGCAAAGACATTATTAAGACTGCGCGCACTCTTCTCACTGACCACCAGTTCGCCACTTTTGGTGAAGACCCTAAAGAAGAAGTTCTCACTTTAGAGCGAATTGTTTTGCAAACCATTAGATTTGATCTCCAGGTCGACCACCCGTATGAGTATCTCTTGAAATACGCAAAAAGTCTTAAAGGAGATAAAGACAAACTCCAAAAGATGGTTCAGATGGCCTGGACTTTCATCAATGATAGGTATGATGGGTCTGATAGGTCTCATAGGTTTGCCTCTCATTTAATTTTTTTTAATTGTCTTTAACATCAGTTTATGCACAACAATAAGCCTTCAGTGGGAGCCCGAAGTGATAGCCATCGCATTAATGTTTTTGGCCGGAAAGTTATCTAAATTTGAAGTAACCGATTGGGAGGGAAGGCTTCCTAAGCATAAGCACTGGTGGGATATGTTTGTCGAAGATATTAGTATTGAACTCCTCGAAGATATCTGTCATCAAGTGCTTGATCTCTATTCGACACCACTTCCCGATACACCGCAAGACTCGCCGCCCAACAGTCCCGCATCACAACCAAACGCTTCACTTACTTCTGGTATTCCGACGACACCCAACCCAATGACGTCTGTAATGCCTAACACTCCGGTCACGCCAGGAGTTAATGCACCGCCACATCCACCACAACCTCCGCTTACATCTAATGCAGTCAACACTTCGGCTCAAATTTATGGTCAAAATCAATCGCAACCGTATAGATATGTGGCTCCGCCTCAGCCGATAACTGTTCCACCACCGCCTCCACCACCAGTTCCACCGACTCCTCCCTCATGGGATCCAAACTATCAGCAGTATTATCAAAATTATAAAGCATTTGGTGGATATACAGGTTTGAAATGAGATATAAATCAATGATTTAATACTCAAATATGGATTTGAATTCAGGTGCGCCACAAATGCCTCCTCAAGTAGCAGTTCCTCCGCCACAACATTTAACCGCCAACGTGGGTCCACTTCACCCACAATCTCATCTGAACCCACCTGTAATCCCTGCACCTCCTCCTCCTCCGCCACATGTGAACCCAGGAATGGCTCCGATGGCTCACATTCAGGCGACGCATATGAATGTTATTCCTCCACAGAATACGATTCCTCCAAACTTTGCAAATCAGCGCAAAAAACAAAAATAGGAATTCATTTATTGAATTGTGTAAAGAATGCATTCTTAACGACTGGTTCGCAAAAGTTTAGGACAAACTATTTTTAATTAATGGAAAATAATTTAATAATTAAAATATTATATAGTTTTTAAGTTTTTAATAACTTTCCACTTAAAAGACTTGGAATTAGAAGACAATCGATTATCGATTTATAAGTGCTATCGACTAAAGTACATAATCGACTCGACATCACGTGTTTTTGGATATTAAGTTGATATAAAAGATTAAACCAATTAATTATAAGATTATAAACATTTTCAAACATTTATCATTTGTAACAGTTTTGAGTTGATTTGAGTTATTTAATAACTGGTAATAAATAATGATTTATAGAGTATTTGGATTTTATAATAAGGCTCTAAACGCTTATCCATTGATTACGCAATGCTCGACTGCCGGTAAGTTTGACTTTATTAATGTTTTCACCACTCATCACATTGTCATTCAGATACTCTGTCATCAAGTGATACTACCCTTTCATTATCTGTTCATTCTTAGCATTTTATTTTCAATTGTTTTGTTTGCTTTTATTGTAAATTTATTTTATTTAAATAAATAAAAAGTTTATTTATTTATCGATTTCTATAAGAATACTGAACGAGTCAAACAAAATCTCTTTTGAGCCACTTTTCAGATACATTTAAGAGCCATCGACTCCCGAAGATGCTTAAGTCAGATGCAGGTCTACCGCACAGTTGACTTAGAGTTAGTTCCGGTCACTCAGTCCACAGCACAATAACTACTACTGAACTGTTGTCCTGTTTTTATGGGAAAATTATTCAAAATTTTAAATATTTATTTAAGAACTGCTTTTAAAGTTATCAGTATTTACTACCATATGAATGATATCTATAAGATATCAAACCGTATGAACAGTACATTACAGTATGTCCTGACCAAAGAGGCCTGCATTCTATCAGTAGAAGTTTTTAAGCGAAAATTTGGACTTTGAATATAAATATCTTTAAATTATGTCAATAAATATCTGATGACCTCTGGCATCAAACCATTATTAATGAGATTCAACTATGGTTTTGAGTTCAACTAATTTATAAAGTTTTCAAATATAATAATCTTTCATTTCTTAATCAAGAATAAGTTTTTTAATTAAATAATTAAGAACTGTTTCACAATTTTTTTCAACAGTAAATCTATATTATTGCTGAAATAGAAAATTTTTTAATTACCACAATATTTGCTCAAACAAAGAGATGATCTAAACTTAATTTAAAGATCTATTTATGATTTGCATTCAAATCCTGTGGTGAGACAATTGAGCTGTCTTCAGAAAAATGGGCTTTACTGAGGCTTATTAATGACATCGCAAGCTTTAAATCATTTTCACCAATCATTTCTATTTTAGTTAAATGCCTGCAATAATATAAATTGATTTTCAATGTGTCCGCACTTCTTGGACACGTGCACACACACCCGTAACTAGAGTTGGGCAGGAGCTATAGCCTCCCCCAAAGATTTTATTAAAAAATTGTCATTTGGAATTTTAAAATGTCTAGCCCCCCCCCCCACGTGAAAATTCTATCACGGCATTAGACACAATATACTGTAAAAGTTTGCGTTCACCTAATCTTTGTTAAGTTTAAATAGTTGACCAAAATGACATTCAAAATAAAACCATTTAATATTAAATACTGTTGTTTCTCAGTGTTTCAATAGATCATTAGATAATTTATGTGTTTATTAGATTTGCTTTGTATTTGCATAATATTCTTTGGCTTAAAAAGTTTCTATTACGAGAATCAGTCAAATAAATGGATTACTATCTATGTCTCAAAAAGTATATAAAATTGTTCCTTCTCAATAAAGGTGTACTTTTGGGTGCGGGTGATATTATTGCGCAACGATTTGTTGAGTCGCAAAAAGAACTGAATTGGGCGCGAACAGCAAGATTTGGCGCTTTTGGACTTGTTTTTATTGTATTTAATCATTTTCCTAATATTATTATCAGAGCCTATATATTCCAAATAATCACCATTTTTAAGGGTTTGAGAACATCGGCAAAATTTAATTTAATAATATAGTAATTTTAAGCGATTTCAAGTTTAAATTATGCACTCGAATAACAGGGTGTTTTAGAAAAATCCTGAATCTTTTTCAAATTGAGCCTTTTTAAAAACTTGAGTCATTTTTGATTAAAGAAATTGAATAAATGTTGTTAAAAAACTGCGTTTTGTTAAATTTTGCATCAAAGATATTGATACATTTGCTAAAACATTAGCATATACAATTTTTACAACCATAACAACTTATACTCCATCGCCTTTATATGAAGCTAAAAGAGCTTTATAATAAAACAATATCAGATAGCAGACAAACTTTATCTAATCAGCTATGGCCCGAAGACCAAGGGGTTAGCCTTCGATTTTTCCTCAAATCTGGGTATCAGTTAAAACTCATAATGTTTCTCAACATTTTTTTTATAAATCATTTTTAGCGTCAAATTTTTTTAAAGATTATTTCCACAAATAAAATGAAATGTATGTTATTTGACTTTTTGATGAAACTATAAATAAATTAAAGGCCTAAGCAATGTATTTGGTACAAATTCATTTTTAGGATGTTAGGGTAAACTCCCTCGAAGCCTACCCTAATTCTTTAGGCAAACTTTTTGGAGAATAATATCGAAAAATTGATTTTGTTGACCTTTGCTCCCGAATATAGAGGCTCTGATTATTATAGATTATGGTCTTTAATTAAGATTGGTTTTTAGGGACCAGTTCTTAGATATTGGTTCGTCCTTTTGGAGAGAATGTATGGCTCTAAAGGCAAGTGGACTCCTATTAAAAAAGTGATCACAGATCAGGTATGGATTCGATTACATTCCATTTTATTGAAAACATTGATTTCCAAATTTTTCATTAATGATTTGGATCCCAGACTCTGTTCGCTCCATGTCTTCAATTGGCTAATATTCCAGTTTTAGGATTATTAAACAGCGATTCTTGGGATAAAACAAAGAAAACTATCGAAAATGAATACTACGACATAATGATTGCTAACTGGAAATTATGGCCTTTTGCCCAAACTCTCAACTTTTATTTGATTCCTTTAAACTATAGGTCAGTATAATTTATGTTATGAACGCATTCATAACAATGTTAAATACTTATGATTTCACTTTATTAGAGTTCCTTTTGTTGCTGTCGTTTCTTTATTTTGGAATATTTACTACACCTGGAAATTAGGGGAGAAAAATTGAATTCGTGAGTCTTTCTATTTTATCATTATCTGAGACCTGACTTTTTCGGAGTCGAAAAACTGTTGAAATCAATAATTGAGTCGACAGTAAGTTTTTGTTTTTTCCTCATCATTAATGATTAATGATATGCTTGTGGTCTACAACAAACCTGTCACAGATAAACGAAAACGATTTCATATTCTCAGTCTACTGTACAAATCGTACAATACATAGCTGTAGAACTAATTTTTTCAAAAGTATAAGATCGGTATGAGGTTGGTCTTGAGTGGGGGAGTTTGAGTGTTGCAAAATAGTAAAGCTGTTCTTAGGAAGAAAAAAGGATTTTCAGAAAATCACGAACCGAACCGATCCACGGATATACGCGGATCGGTTCTACTCGGAACAGCTTTAGAAAATACCCTAAATCTTCACAGATAAGTCGCAGGTAATTAAGCCCTTTTTCCATAGGATTACTATGGGTAAAGGGCTT
>JAQGCH010001816.1:0-14330 GCA_034699485.1 Nanhermannia elegantula | reverse complement strand
GTCGTAAAAGAAATGTCAAAAACTTTATTCTCCATTGAATTTTGTGCAAATATAATATATTATTTGCGCTTCAATTAAAAATGAGATTCAGTTCACAATCACTTAATAGTATTGTGGGATTGTTTCACATACAGTACATATCAAACAGAAAGTTAAAAAATTAAGGATTTAAATGAAAAAGAAAGAAATCAGAAACTATTACTTCAATTCTCAATATAAGTACTATTTGTTATCAGAAATAAAATTTTATTTACAAATGAAAACTAAAATCTTGAGAAACAGATTGAGAACTAATAGTATTGATGAACACATTGAACACATGATTGAACCTAAAGTGGTATATTTCTGAAGAACATGAGCTTCAAATTCGGCGGAATATTAGACAATCTTTTGGGACCGATCGCTGAAAATCAACTGCTTTTCAATTCATTGTTATGACAGCGACAAAGTCTGGTTTCAAGAGTAATGACTTTTTGCGGATCTCTTTTGGCCAAAAATACTAAACCATCAAAAAGTGGTTCTCTGAAAGGCCGCGGAAATGCTTCCCAACCGATTCGTACCCGTTGTAGTGATGGGAACGCATTTCGATCAAGTCTTAGCTCTGAACTAATTCTTGTGATGACTCTGAAGTGGATTTGATTGCATTGATTGGAATCGCTGTTAATTGAAATTTGACGCAAACTTTGAAATCTCAAAAGTTGACTAAATATGAGATGAAGACAATGCCGACAATGGGTTCCACTTCTTCTCTGACAAGTGCACTGAAACCTGTGTTGAGGAAAATAGAGCCCAAACTTCTCTATTATTACCGGAAAGTGCGATATTAGAGCCCATGGGCTTTAATTAGTTTTTTAGGTTTTTTGGATAAAATTTTTTGGAATCTAATATAAGCAGGGCTTCTATTTTTGCACTTATAAACAAATTATTTTATAAATAATCTTTATATTTTTGTTTTATAATAAGTAAATTTAAAGCATAGGCATAGTCAACCTAACCTAACCTGAGTCTGAGCATAGGCTCTCAACCCTTGAGCCTACACTTGAATGCATTTCTAATTTTATTTTATAATCATTTAATTTTTAATTTAGGATTTAAAAATTTATGATAAAAACAAACCTAAGCCATTTTACACCATTAATAAAAGTAATAAATTCAATAAAATATAATATATGTTGTCATTTTTTCATAACAAATATGAAGTTTAAGCTTAAATATTTAAAAAATATGTAGCGTAATAAAAGCCCATCTTCCTAATATAAGCCCATGGGTTTGTATAGGGAGTGGACTTTAATATCGCACTTTTCGGTAGGTTTAAGCTTTTGAGAGATAGATTTCAGGCAATTAATAATTAATGAAAACCATTATTAAAAAACTTTCAAAAGTGCCAAATTATTATTGATTTATAAGTTACTGTAATATACATTTCATATAAATATTTGAACTAATTTTGGAAATAAACCACTTTTAACCAAATAATTAACTTAAATCTATATTAACTAAATTATTATAAAACTCAATCTTTAGATAATATTATATTTTTATCTCTCAAAACTTGTTTACCGATAAATTGGATTGTTTTAAGAGAATTTTTCGATTGTAATAATCATTTCAAATAATTGAATGCATTAAAGATTAATTTCAAATGTATTCCGATATCTAACGAGTATTTCTGAATTTATTTTACTTATTGTAATCAAGAAATAAATGCTCTAATCATTAAATATTTAGTATTTTCTTAGTTTATTCAGAGTATTGCATGTAATCAATGGCTTTTATTGTACATTTTCCTCTGACTCTACTGTAGACGTGTTATAGATTGAAATTCTGTGTAATTTAAAAAGGAATGAAATTATTCGTTGCGTAAGTTATTATGCCTTAGAAACAGAATCCAATTGTGAGCATTCAACAAAACAGTAGCAGATGTTAAAAGAAAGTAGTGATGCCTCACAGCATATCTAATGACAAATTCCATATGTAATACCGATAAACATATTTATCTTATATGAATAATCATTGTTTTGAGTTTATTTTAATCAATTAATGCTATATTTTATATGCAATCTATCATTTGGTGGAAAAAACAATTTCTACTCCATTAGTACTACTCTTTTATTGAGAAGATTTTCTTTTTAAGTATATTTTTGTTACAATTTATAGAATTGTTGAGCTTTTGCTTATATTAATTAATAAAAATTAGAACAAACAAGAGTGCAATCGCATTATATTTCAAAGCATTAATTTATGAATTTGAAACATAAAAATGATATTCTGATAAAAATTTCAAAATTCTGTTACATTTTATTTGAGAAACAAAAGGTCATAGAAGAGTAAAAACTAAATTAAATAATTTTGAATAAGTTTGAAACTGTTTTAAAATTGATTGCATTTTGAATTATTATTTTTCTTAGATTTTTTAAACGTAGCTTAAAATAGTTATTAACTTTGACTATAAAAGGGCATAAAAACTATATATATTATTCATCTATTTTATATTGAGGTTTAAGCAGAAATTTTATATAAAAAGGAATAGATTATTTCTAAAATTGCTTATACTACTGACTGTGTGTTATAAATGTTATTTCTGTCTGAATTATGAATGTCAAAGTCTAACGATTTATTACGAGCCGTAGCCATACTCTCGCTGAGTTATAACTAATCCTGGCTTAGTTCGCATTCGAGCTGAGTCTTTTGGATTCAAAAGCAAACACCAGCTCTTTTAAAGAAAAGTCTTGAAGCTAGTCTTGGAAAATCTCATTTTCTGCACTTTTTAGGCTATAACTTGAATATTGCACTTATTCCATCAGAATTTGTTAATCTTATGCATACAATGAAATTTTTTCATTTTAAAATACAATGTAATTTAGTATGCATTATGATTTTTTTAATATTAGAAAACAAGATTTTGACAAATATCCCACGAGTTTAATCTTTATTACTCCTTCTTCAATGAGATGAACTATAGTTTTAAATTACACTCAAATATTAGGATTAAAGCTGAAAATATTCCATTTTGCTTGAGCTATGAGAAAATTAAATTTGAAAGAATACTAGTATTAAGAGACTTGTACAGGTGCTTCTTCTGACTAAATTATAAAACTCAATCTTTTTGAAACTCATGTTCCCGTCAATCAAAGAAAAGAATAAATTAACTGTGAAAGTAGAACTCATACTAAGTCCTATAGATTTGTTGAAGTTATCACTTGTCAGCATTTGTTAATTAAAATTATCCAAAATTAGTGAATTTCTTAAATAAATAAATTTCTAATAAAGTCTCGAATGAATTAATTTATGTTTACGATAGAATCGTCATTAATATCAATGGTATTATTATAGTGTGGTATAGAGTGCTGTAAAATTCTAATCAGCTTACAAACCAGTATAACATTATAACACTATTGAGAAAATCATAAACAAAAGCTAATGATTTAACCTTAAGTATTATACAACAAGTGCCTATACTTTAGTGAGTTTAGATCTGTTTAAATATAATAAAATTGAAAATAGTTTTGTCGATTATTTTCAATTGGATTGTATAACGTTTATTAAGAGCCAAATGAGATAACTTTTGAAGTGTCAACTCTTCTAAGCTCAAAACTTTAAGATAAATCTTAAGGATTCATAAGAATATATAAAATGTTTTTTGAGATAAAAACCTTATTTTAAATCCTATAAATCCTATCCTTTCATCATTTTAAGAATATTGTGATTCTAGTTCAAGGATTTGAAGAAAAATATAAATATCTAAATATATAGAAATATATATGTTTGCTATACATATATGAAAACTATTAAATATGCCGGTAATCAGAATATTACGGATGGCTTAAGCAAAACGAACTCAATGTTCAGTCATTATAGTACTTAAATTATATTTCCAAAAGAAAGTCTGATTATTACCTTAACGACTAGGAAACGGTAACTTATATACTTTTGAATGCGTTATATTCTATTTATGGGTCTTATAATTTTACTTTTTCAAAACATTGAATATTATATCTTTTCAAAATTTCATTGTAAAGTGTTTTCATAAGCATAAGTTATGGCCTCATATAATAGCATTTCATTCATTTTCTTTAGGAATTGTAAAATATATTTCTTCCCAAAGCCATTACAGGAAAAATTGTAATAAGTTTTGCATAGAATAATAGATGTTAAGAAAAGCACCAAAATTTTTATTGATATACGAGAGCATCTGTTTGTGTCAAAATTCTAACACTTTCTGTTCAAACAAATGCAACCAACTATTATGTTGTTGTTGAGAGAGTTGCTATTTTCATAAATAAATGCTTTAAATATTTAAGAAACAGATACAATATTTTTAAGTCTCGACACAGAAACAAGTTATAAAAATTTTAATTTTTCAACATTACATTTGGTAATAAACACTTAGAATTAAAAATTGATACAAATCTTTTTTTCAAAAATAAAGTAACAATACATAAATAAAATTTGTTTTGAGTGGTGCTTTATGTCTAACTTGAGGTATAAGAGAGAACTATAATAATAAGAGACTATTTCGGATTTTCTATAAAGTAAAATATCAGAAAAATATTATCATTATGTTCCTCAGGTTTATATTTTTATGTTTGTTTTCATTAAATTTTACTTTTACTCTCAGTCCCTCGGTTTAGATTATTATATCCCGATTTCATGTATAAAATAACTTTTCTTTGGTATTTTCATTATACTAAATATCGCTGAATATAACCTGTATTAGTGATAGAAAATGGGAATGAGGAAAATGCGTGGGATTGGAAATGAAATCTCAAAAATTATTGTGAACAGGATTATAATAAATTCTTGAGGGAAATGAGATGGAATGGGATTCCTATCATTTGCCTATATTTATACTATAGTTCAGTTGAATTAAAATTTTTAAGTCTGAATTTTAGTATTGTGAAACTTGCTGTATATGTGCAAAATTTGATAGATTTTGTATTGAAAAGCTCTTGAGGCAAAAATGAAAAATAGCACTCTTCTCAACACAAAATGGCTTTACTTTGCCGCCAGAACTTACGCATTGGTCTCAAATTAGAAACTTTTGTGAAAAATTTTGCAATTAATTTTCACAAAATGTGAAAATATTTCATTTATTTCAACCCTACACAAAAAGTTGTTAGATCTTTCTCAAAGTTCAATTCTACAGAGTATTATAACAAATGCAACGTAATAGAAATAAGATAAAAAGATGCTACATTTTGAAAATAATCATTCCAGTTAAAATTTATAGATTTTTCTTTCTCAAAAATTTGCTCAAAATTCATATTAAAAATGAAAAATATTATTTAAAATAAATTATTCCCACGAAAATAAAGTTAGTTGCAGGAAATCCTATTTTGCAACCGAATCCTTCCCGTTTTGAAGTATTTTAACTGTCGGAAATGGAACATTCATTAGCATAGATATGAACCACTGTAAATCCATACAGTATTATCACAAATATTGTGCAATTTCTTACTCTACTATTTAATGATATTGTTCCATTTGTTTCTTATTGATCTAACGAATAATTTATTGATTTTATATAGTATAACAACAAGTTTTAATAAGCGTTACAACAATATACAGGTATAATATGTACATATTTCTATCATTCACGTGTCGGAGGAGTTGTTTTCACTTTTCTCTAACAAATCAATTCAAAAGCTGTCATAAACTTATTGATGGTAAACCATCTTATTGTATATTAAATGGTATTATTTATTAGTCAGAAAAGCGTTTAATATCACTTAAGAAATTAATTTTATAATATAAGAAGAAATCTTAAGTAAAATTTTTGTTACATAAAAAAGTTGAATGTTTTTTCTTTCGTAAAATTTATTCCGCTTTCAAGGTTTTAATTTGTGCTGTATTTCAATTTGATTGCGAAAATTCTCATTTATTTTATTAGTTAAAAGACGTGGGTTTGCTGTTAAAGTTGTGTTTAGACTCAATATCTTTTACAGTTCTTTACTTTTATTGAAATTTAATGTATCCGTTCAAACAATAATAGATTTTCATGTGTTTGCAAAAAAGTATATCAATTAACTTTATGTGTTCTGTATCTAAGAATTAGTCAACCATTGAAAAGATTTGGGATTTCCTTTCATCAAATACTCGACTTTTTTCTATTGAATATATTTTTTGTCGACGATTACAAACTGTTGAAGTGAAAGAAAGGCAGAAATTAAGTCATTATTGAATGTGAGCGTTGATAAGTCAGAAGGAATTGAAAGCATTTACAGAATATGATCGGGTGATTATTTGAAGACAGAATAGCCTCTAATTTGACAGAATTGGTAAATATAATTGAATACCATAACCACAACCCTTATTCAGACAGATATCTCTTTAAAGGTTTAAACATATAATTTATTATTAGATTAACTATATTTCTATTATACTTATCAAGTCTTGAAACAACATTTTAGTGAACAGCTACTGAAAATTTATGTTTTCAATGTTTATACTGTACAATACTTTTTATTAGAGGTTTTTATAAATTCAAAAACGTTGAAACAATCCTTTTAAAGCGATTTCAAGGATTTTCTCTAACTTAATGGTATTAAACTTTAATATTCTAAACACATAAATAAATCTTTACTGATCTTTACACTGTACAGATTCATCTGAATTTTAAATAAAATTTTAGATATATTTTGTTGCTATTTCTTTATGAAATTTCAATAAAATGTTGTTTCATTTTATGATAAAATCAATATATTTTTGGTTTTTTTTATAATCGATTGCTGGGAAACAAATAGGAAAATAAATCTTTTTTGGCTGTTATTGATATCTCCGATAAAGAAACCTTTTTCCTTCTTAAAGGATGAAAAATTGATGGAAAAGTTTAGATCTTCCATAAAAATTAATAATAAAATCAGTTACAGATTTTATAAAACTTGATTCAAAGCCAAGAGCAGTAAAAATGACATCTCCTTGGGTTATATGATGTGAAAGATTTGGACTCAATTTTCCAAAACAATAGTTCGTAAAACTGGAACCAAATATAATAAAAAGTTTTATCGCCTCAAAAGAATAAAAAGTTTCGCCATAACGAGTAGACAGACATAAAAAAGTTGATTTTTCCTATCAATAATTTCTTTGTAAATATTTCTAACATATAATATACTGATTGTCTTAATATTGACAATCGGGACATCTTATTTAGAAGTCGTGCCATAAGTTATCTATCTTTTCGATATAATAATTCTTTCTTTACATTTGATTCTTTGTTTGGTGAAAGTTTAGATCATAAACAATCTCATGAGATTTGAACGGTTTTTTTTCTGCTATCGCACGGCAATGGCTTCCTTTATGTGGCTATAAAATGTTCGATAAGATAGCAAAAAGAAAACAAGTTTATGAAGTATGAGCTCAAATGAGCTGCTTTTCCGTTGGCTCTTCCGAATTTTTTTCTCTTTAGAACACATTTTCTAAACTTTTCTTAGTAATAGTTATTATTCTGTTTCAAAGCGTTACAATTTAATTATTATTCTATACAATTCATATTCATCTGTTTGATAATCATTTAATTATAACAATACATTTAATAATATAAGGATTGTCAGCATTTTGTATCCAATATTTTCT
Organism: Nanhermannia elegantula; assembly: GCA_034699485.1. Taxonomy (NCBI): domain Eukaryota; kingdom Metazoa; phylum Arthropoda; class Arachnida; order Sarcoptiformes; family Nanhermanniidae; genus Nanhermannia; species Nanhermannia elegantula. The sequence goes on along the minus strand of JAQGCH010001816.1, from coordinate 6,758 downwards.
ACCTTAGAAAATGTTTCAATTTATTCAAATTTATGATAAAATATATTCAAAAGCTGTCAGATATGGCTTTAAAATTCAGTCTATTTGACATATTTTAAATATCAATACAATAAATGCATATCTCATACACATTTGAAATTCAAATTTTGAGCTTTTATAGCATTTTGAGTTTATTTGATTATTTTTTATAAGCTCTGAAATGAGTCAATGTTTTATGGTATAGAAAAACAGACTTAAATGCACTCCTGAATGCAGTGATGGACAATACTCGGAGAAAATGAGCGCTAAGTTTATGCTGACAAAGCATTTGCTTTAAACTATTAAACTATTTTCAAAGCTATTATTATTCAAAGAATACTTGAATTTCTTTTCAAAATGAGGCGATGTCTTAACTAAGCGATAATATGCGGCGGTTCTACGTTTTAAATTCCTCAAATATCAATAATCAGTGTGTTTGGTACAAAAGAATGCAATTTTGCTTAAGTAAAACTTTTTAATCATAAATAGCATTTTATAACTTATTGGTGTTCGCTATTGAGCAGCAAACGCTCGAGCGTTGCCCATCACTGCTCATAAGACATGAAAAATATGACTTTACCTCAAAGTGTGTGAAGATTGGAGTTAAACCCATAAGTTATACATTATAGAGAAGAAAAAGATGGAGAGAGGACTATAAAATATAGTGCTATAGAAAAGAGAATAAGAGAGGCAGAGAAAAAAATAACTTGAAGTGAAGAATCATTATATCGGTATTATATAAGTGAACACATAAATAGTAGCACTCTATAACTGTACGCTAGCTTTACGGTTATCTCAATCACATTATATATTGTGCGGACACGAATGGATGGAGAACTGAAGTACACTTGAGGCTAACGATCTACAAAAATTAAATTGACTTCAGGCTATCCAAAAATATTTTTTTCTACTCTTAACTATTGATCATGGAATGTGTGGAACTTTTCTCTCATTACTAAAAAGCGCTTCAAATCCTACCAATGCTTCAAAGTTTTTAGTTGGCCATCAAAATAAATATTTATACTCATTTATCTTCATTTTTTCTATCAGTATCCAATTTACTTTTTCAGACTCTTTCTTCTCTGTATGAAAGCTTAAATACCCAAAGGATATACTGGATATGTATTCATTAGGCTTTATATTTGTTGTAATACTCATTCTTGTTTTTTAAACAAATTTTCAGAATTGTTAAATCAAATTTAGAATAATTGAAAGTATTTTCATAATACTGTTGTGTTGTATACTTTAAACAAAGCTCACCATTGTTTTTGTCCTGACTTCTCATTAAATAATGAAATAATGAAATTACAGTTGATTTTGAAAACCACTTTATAAGTTATGTTTAAGTTTAATACTTGTTCCCAAATGAATGAACGGTACAATTTTGATATAGTCTATGCTTTATATTTATGTTTGTTTCTCTCTTAAAAGGGAAGAAGAATTATTTGAATTAATTAGTTTAAAAGAGAATCAAATAATTAGATAATTACCAAATAAATAACCTCGTAGTGTCATGATCTACTGTAATGATATGGTAGTAGCTTTATCTGTGAAGAATTATCATGTAAACAGCTGCTATCAAAGTAATCCAAAGTTTTATAGAAACCATTTGTGATACTTAAGGATGAAACAGATATCTTAAGAGAAGAGAGTATTCAGTTCTCATTTCTGTACAGTTTCGGTTATCTTTTGTTGTATACAAAAAATCTTTAGAGTTACAAATTGAAGAATAAATTGGTAGAATACGATGCTTCGAATAAGATTTGATTACTAGCAAAAAACTATAGAACTAATGAAGTTTTTGTAGAATCAAAATAAAATTCAATTCGGTTTAGAATTTCAAATTAGAAAAAGGAGTTTTTTGAAAAAATGTTATATTTCTATACTTTGATGGAAATGTTCAAATTCTAGCATTTATTTATAAATAGAATAATACTTGTAGGGGTTGTCAGTAATTACTTAAATGGATTGTTTAAGAGAATGAATTGCAGTATACGAAGCTTTGATAGAAGTAGAAGAAGGTTTTCACGCATTATAATTGAACCTCTGCATTGCCATATATTTGTAGTTATCAGGTATTATCTTATATCGTCATTATTCTCAAATGTATTGCATGTATGATTATTGATGTGGAACTGCTAACGTGCGCTGTTTTTGCAAAAAATATTGTGTCAGCTATACTTTAAGGAAAGAAGCATTCCAACTAATATTAATAGATATTTCCATTATATCAAAACATTTGAAGGTGTGTCACTTTTTTGTTTACTAAAACAGTACCAAAAATAAACGTATATTTTTAGGCAAATTTTAAATTCAAAGATATCGCAACATAACAATCATTTTGATGGTACATTTTTTGTGTAGGTTAGTTTTATTCGTTGTTTTTGTCTAAAGGTTGTCCAATTAGTCATACAATCGGAAAACTTACAGAACTGTGTTAAGGCATCATTACTGACCTGGACAATTGAGCCTAAATAGAGAAGGTTGACAGCCCTACTTATGGTGCAAGACCTTGCATCTCAAAAATCTAACTTGATACAAGTTTTATTACAAATAATTTAGATTTGTTTGCATTTTAAAATTCTAATCGGATTGAGTGTAATGTTTTGTTTGAGTAAAGATTTTCTTTTCAAATAAAATGGTCAAAAATTTGAATTTCTGAAACCAACAAAAAGCTTTAGCAAAATTTTACTCGTCATCAAGTTTATTGCTCCCATGTTTGTTATAACAGAAATAATATTTTTGCAAAATTTTAAATTATTAGCGCAGATACTATACTGTATATCAAAACTATATAAATATCTCACATCAAAATTGCAAAATAGAAAACATTTTGAGAGACAGTTCTTTGTACAACAGTTTCATATTAATGTAAACACACGTTAAATACGTTAACAAAATGTTAATCAGGGTTTATCCGAATACATGTCGAGTATTCAAAATAATTTTGTTGTAATTAATTTATTTTTGAGCAAATATTAGTATATCACTGAAAAATATTTATGTAAGCAATTGTTTAGACTGAAAATTAAGGGTTTGACAGAAATGGCATTTTTTTACATACATTACTAGTAGGCATGCAATGAAAATAAGTCAGTTTAACACTAGTATAACATACCAGCCCAGTAGGCAGGAAAGTATGTCATCTGATTCAATCTGATCTACACTTTACTTAAAGCTCGTACCAAAAAATTATTGTATTAAATGAAAATAAAAATTTTATCAATAGAATCAGTTCATTAATAAATTTATAAAACATTATGAGACAAATAATTGAAACCAATGAGAATTTATGATCAAATTTAAAGAAAATTTTATGTGGGTTAATCTTATTTGAGGCTCACTAAAAAAGTTATCAAGAGTTTATACAATTTATATATCCAATGCCATAGTTATACAGAATTCATAAGAAATTTTCTTTCGCTATCCACTCTCAAAGATAAAGTGTTTGAAAAAGTTCTGTGAAGACACCGACAATTTTATTCTAACACGAATTGTCATTAGAGTGATATGAAATATAGATTATCAAATACTATATTCTTAACAAATCCTTTTACTTTCTGCATTTTCTAAGTGAAACTTTTCTTTTCATGTAAAAAACACTTTTTTCAACCTTTTGATAAATTATTTGGCACTAAAACATTTGCGAAATATTTGCAAAAAAAATATAATAGAATGGCATCAAACAAGTGAAAATAAAAATTCAAATCAAGATTTTACTGACATAAGAACTTTTTTGGATTTTTCCATTGAAAATGTAATGATATGTCACTTGCATAAAATTTTAAATGGAGTGAAAAGTTTAAAATTTGAATATAAGAAAAATCGTAAGAATATTTTTATACTGTAATAGAAAGGCGTACTGTAAATAGTGTATATTAAAAGTTAAGCTTGCATTTTTGTTGCATTATCATTTATTATTCTTCGAACATAAAAAATAATCAAAAATGTTAACATGATTGATATACGTTATAAATTAACAGATTTCTTGACACTTTGTTGATTAGTCAAGAAAAATGGCAAATATTTTCTTATAATTTTTGAGATTTACTTGTATTCAGGCCTTTTTGAACCCAATGTTAATATTTTAAACACAAAATCTAATAAAACTTAGAATCGATAAATTTCTCAAAATGTACTAAACTTCTAAACTAATATTCGAATACGATCTAAACAGCAGAATCTGACATTAAGTTTTTGATTTTTATAGAAAACAACTAAAATTTTTGCAGTGATATAAAAGAAGGATCACCTAATACTGGTATAAACTGAAATGTTTTTTCTTTTCAGAGTATCACTCATGCAGTCCTGCACTACTCCTTGTAATAATGCATGTAATGCAGTCTTTACAAGAATAAAAAATTCTTGTTTGACATATTTTTGCACTCTGTATAAACTCCTTAAGAATATTGTGATTTTTTCAATTTTGAAGAACATGTCAATATTGAAAATGTTGTGCAAAAGTGTTACCGTTCAATAAATTTCTTGGAAACATTCAATTCTGTTGAGCTCAAAGCTTTGATTCCACTGAACCGAAAGCAACACTTTTGTAGGTCTAATAACTTTATGATTTTTGTCATTCAATATTTTATATCACTTTTATCTTTGAATCTATTGATGTGACCTAAGTTTGGCGCCACTAAAGGATTTTCTCTAATGTTTTTCAATGGATTTATTCAATTGACTTCAATCACTTTACAACCAGAAAAGGGTCGGGACTCAAATTGTGCACTTCAAAAATGTTTTCTCATTGATTTTCTTTTTTTAAGTTATATTTTTTTTGTTGACCTCATTGGAAACTATTTATTTAGAAATAAAGTTTCTAAAAAAGGCACTCTTTCAGAAAACATTAGTTGAGATACAATTTTGAAATACGCTTTGTTTGTTTTTTATACAGTATATATAGAATGCATAATTAGTGTTGAATAGTTTTATCAAATTTAAGATTTGGTGGTTTTTTAAATGACGAGATTATACAGTTATATATTGTTGAGTCAATACTCCGGCGAAATCAACTAAAAATATTTTTAGAAAATGTTTAAGTGCGAGAAAAATCAATTCTTTTTTGAAAGAATGATCTGAGAAGAAACTTAACAAAATGACTATTTGTTTGTAAATGGTGTGCAAAAATTTGTAATTTAACTACAATGCTTTTTATAGTGCTTTTTGTGTATTTAAAGCTATTTTTCACAATAATTTAAAGTATTTTCAATAATATTTTATAGTTATTACACGTTCGCCACAAACTAACAATCAATGAAATAGAAGTGTATAGCAATTTGAGTTAAGCTTACAATTTCACTATAATAGGATTTGTTTGACAAACAAAAGAGTAATTATAGTATTAATGATTAGTTCCATCCCGAACAGGCATTCATGACCAACAAAGGTTTGTTGCGATCGAACTTTTCCATCAAAACATTTTGTAAAACTTTTTTAACTGAAAAACTATTTGTACTCTAACTATATATTTATTTTGTATGAAATGGCAGTTCAACGCTATTAAATAGATAATACTGTAGTTCAATACCGAAAGGTATTTATAATAACAAAATATTAATAGCAATTTTGTAGATGTATTATAGCCTCTAAAGAGAGTCTGCATTGAGCGGATGTCTGTATTCCTCTATTCAAGATTTCGAAACCCTCTTATAGAGTGAAATTATTTACAATTATATATTTGTGCTCTACTTATAGTCCAATAATAAAATGAAATATTTATTTCAATAATTATTTTTTTAAGTCTCTATCATTTGAACTACAATTGAAGATAACTGATCCATACCGTTATCTAAACTTTAACACTTTGAAGTTTGAATCATATTAAATGTTATATTTGTAAAGATTGTGAAAGAAAACCTCATTTTTAAACTTAATAATGTCAACAAAGAATTTAAAAAGAATAACATTTAAATAAATATACATTTTCAAAAATGTTAGAGGTTTTATCTGATCATTAACTTAATGGATTCCCATATTATTTAGAGTATAGATTAGTGTTTGAAATAAGAGCTATTTGCACTACTCTGCAAGTATTTATCCTCTGATAAGTCCATAGACAGGAATATACTTTGCATTATTGCTAATTAAATGAGTAGTGTCTTAATAAGCTAAGCACGCACTGTAGCAGTTCCAATCCTTATTTCTTATCAATGGACGCAACAGACACTATATATAACTAAATGTCAATTCAAATCCTCTATCAAGGCACTGTTGGCTAAAGAGGGTTTAGGTGGGATGTGCACTCCTTCTAGAATATGAGAAATTGGAAATGTATTACTTGGTTCACTGCTGCAATGGTTTTTACTAAAAAACTATTGAGAAATTATTTTTCTTTAAAATTTTGTCTCAAAAACCCGATGAGATTTGACCCCCTTCGAGTTTCAGGATTTTTCTAAAACTCACCCTCAGAACTTTGGAGATTGACGAGGTCTGGGATCTAAGTATAGCCTATTAAAAGTTATATAGATTATTCATTTATATCCCGCCTTTCCGACTCATAGGTATTAAGGCGGTTTATGCCAGATTAGGATAATGTGAATCACATTCACTGTGAAACACTCAACTATCTCCAGCTAATCTGCAGCCCTGTTAATAGTACCAAAGTACTCTAAGTTGGGCCGCTTAGTCTATGCTAGACTTGGAGAAACTTTTTTGGCATACGGTTAGACTCGAATCCACAGCCACTCAGTGAACTGTGTGAACTTTTGACTCAATAATGAGCCAATGCTTAGACCACT
>JAQGCH010001815.1:0-14332 GCA_034699485.1 Nanhermannia elegantula | reverse complement strand
GGGGGGTGTATATATCTCCTATTTTTATGGTAGAATAGCCAAATTGCAAATAATTTTTAGCGCGATCAAAAAGGGCACTTATAGATTTGTTCTGTCTGTCTGTTGCTAAATAGATCTCGAAAACGGTAAGAGCTATCAAAAAAACGATTTCATAATCATAATCAGTGTCCCGAAGAACCTCTAAAATGACGACAAAAGTCTGTGTCCAGTGATTAGTGGCCAAGTTACCGACGGAAAACTACCGATACTAATGCTTTACTATGGGAATGGTTAGAGATTTAAAAAATACTTCAGGATCGCGCTTTGTAGACAGCTATAGACTCCTCACTTTCCCTTGTTTTTAATAAATTTAATATATTTTAATAAAGTTTTTTAAAAAACAAGATAATTTAATAACAAATAAACACTCATTTCTTAAAAATAACAATTTATATGCATATTATTTTTAAAATCTTTTAGATTAATTCAAAATTTAAGCTTATATTTTTAAAAATAATATGCATATAAATTGTTATTCTTAAAAAATTAGTGTTTATTTGTTATTATCTTATTTTTTTAAAAAACTTATTAAAATATATTAAATTTATTAAAATAATTATTTGCAATTTTAGCTATTTTACCATAAAAAAATAGGCAGATATATACCTACCCCCAGAGCAATCTTATCAAAAACACTGCTGATATATATTGAATAATAATTTAATAAATTATAAAATCTTTACGCAAAAAATTATTCAAAATTGTTTTCTCTTTAAGAAAGTGAAATCAATTGTTACTGACAATCAATACTATAAACTGTAAATTTTTAAATAGAAAACTATCATAACTTAGTAAATAATTGTTTAAGTGTTAACCTTTATTAGACTTTTTGTATATTCCTATAATATTATTTTAATGTTTGTGCCTAAACTCAGCACTAGTTAAAAGAGAGAGGATTAAAACTAGGGACTAATTGATAAATGATTTTAGATATTCTTATCAACTATAAAGTGATAGTAAATGGGATGAAATGCCCCATTTGTTATGTTTATGTGAGTTCTGAGACCTAGTTGTGGCCTCAATAATGACACAATGCATTTACATTAATATAACGTAAATGAAAAGGCATCCAAATCAGTGATGGCCAAAGCTAGAGCAAGTGTCACGAGTTTGAGTATTAAATCATGAGTTCAAAGAATGCTTTTTCAAAACTCAAAAATTTTAATTAAGAGAAGTTAAACCTTTTTATAAAAACACATAAAAAGAATTTAGACACAGAATCATAAAACATAGTCTCTTGTATACGATGTTTTGAAAGTCTATTAAGCTTTTATTTAAGAAAATGTTCGCTTACGAACAGATATTCTCATAAGTTTATTATATTTTTGTACAATACTAGTATAACCGCAAATATCGATGCAAGACTTATAGTGTGCTCGAGCCAGACAACACTGTTCCAAATAGTTTGTGCAGTTTGTGCAATAGTCTTATTGATTTATGTCTTAATTTAATAGTTTTATTATTATTATTATAACTAAAATTTTTTTTATTTCATTTTAATTTATCTTCTTAAACCGCGAATTAATTATATTTCTATTTGTTCACATAATTACATTTTTATTGTAAATTTAATTAAAAACATTTAATAAAGCACTGTATAAAAAATATATAAAAAAAGCTTTTGTATCAATGAGTTTAACTTTTAAATATAAAATAATATGAGAGGTTAATCGATTATTGGATAATTAAAAATGAATGCAAAAGAAAGCTTATCTCAAAAAATGATTAAAATTTTGATTTCTATTTATAATTTTGTACTGATTAGAAATAGTTTTGATTGATTTTTATAACATTTAACAAATTTAAATATAATAATTGTCAATTGATTTAAAATGAAATATGTATGTTACAAATCTTATAGTGAGTTTTTTGCATCATAAGTACAGGAAGTACTAACCAAACAGTTATTTATAAATTATTCACTTGATCTTTTCAAGAGTCATATTATAAAATAAAATTATAGTCTAATATAAGCAAAAAGCTGAATAAGTATAGGGTTTATAATGAATGAAAGACTAACATAAATATATAAGTTTTTAAAATGTAAGGGAACTAATTAAATGCCATTTCAGTTAAGTAAATGATTGTTCGCCCACTTGGTTCAAAATTGTTTATACAATCGCATTAAGACTTAAGACAATTCTCTGAAAACCAATTGATTTTGAGAAAACAAACTTATGGTAAATATCTGGCACTTTATATTGTTCAATGATGTCTTACGTTAGTTACAGATTGTTATCACAGGTTTAGAAGAAACAAAGGATATGTTTATTACAAATTAAAATAAATATTTCATTTTTTACATTCAATAAGTATTGGTTTTTCATTTTTTTTATTCATATTATTTCTACAAATAATAGAGTGAAAACTAATTCTTTTGATGAGCAAAACTGATTTGAAAAACCAATAATTTTTTGTTATACTAAAGTAAAAGTCATGTTTTTAAAAAGATGTATTAGTTGTATGAGAGCTTGTCTTTAAATTCAACGAAGTGTAGTATTCAAAATCATGATTTAATAAATATCAGTAATACGTATATAAATTTCAATATACGGTATATTATATTTCTGTAGTTTGCATAGCATAAGGAAATTTTCTAAAATATATAAAAAAAATTTTGAAAAACATTTCAATGGGCTTTGTTAAAGAAAATATTTACAAAGGGATAACTTATAAAAAGTAATTTCTATTTGAGTTTTTTACGAATAGCATCAGTAAAAGTTAAATTATAAATGAATTAATTTTTTCTAAATTGCTATTCAATAGACATTTCAAATTTAAAAACAGCAAAGAAATAAAAAATTATTAACATTTTTGCAGTGCATTTGAAAAATAATAAAAGCTTGAAACTAATGAATACAATTAATTCACTAATAAAGATTGTAATATAGATAGCATAGACTGTAATTACTATTAATGTTAACGCTCGGCGCTTACGCTCGCGCTCGTGAGGAAAAAGGTGAGTGCGCTCAAGCGTATAACACCGTTTGTATTTATCAGGGTATTAATCATTTTAAGCTTCTATTCGTTAGGATAATGAAAACCTTGTATTTTTTCTTTTCTGTAAAATCTACCAAAACAGAGATTTTCATTAATGAAAATGTAATTTAAAATAAATCAAATATATAATAACTCATTTCAGTTCTGGCAAATTAAGAAGAATTTGTTGATTTAAACAAAGATTGTTAAGTACTTCAGAACCAATTTTAATTATAAATATATTTTTAAAATAAAGGCCAGAATTGATTTTTAATGTTAAATTCTAAGCATTATGAGAATAATAAAATATTTTCTAAGTTGATAACAAGGTAAATTAATTTTTATAATTATTCCAACTTCTACAGTAAAATCTTTTTTATGACTTAATTTAATCAGATTTTTGTGTTTAACTTTAGAACTTATAACAAAATCACTAATGATCTGCTATTCATTGTTTGCTAAATAGCAAACTTTTAACTAAAGATAAATTAAATAAATAAATAAAATATTTTTTTTATTTAATAATCGAATTGTATTTAATTTGTATTCAAGTTTTATTTCTAACTCGAAATTGACAGTAAACTGATTTAGGACTGAGTTTAAAAAGTGGTTCACAATTACTTTTTGAATAAGTTCAGTATAAAATAAGATCTCAAATATTTAAATGGATATAAAATTGTTTATTATAGAAATAAAATAAGAAAATAAATTCTTTTTAAAAGACTACTTTAGAATTTATCCATCAGCTAGATTGAGGTCAAGAGCAATCAAATACCAGATGAGTTCTTTGGCACAGACAGAAAATAATACTCGTATTGAAACTCTCATAATAAAAATAATAGCCGATAGCTTTAATTGACTTCAAATGAGGTTCTATTTAATAATAAGTGTGTTTTATTTACGCTTCTGTCCCACTTTTGAAGTCATTTAACTATTAGCTAACTATTATCGGGTCGGAAAATGCTCTGTCAGACAGTTTCCTCGAAAGTGAAAGTATGTTCTGTATTTGCATATCACTACAATACGACTTAACTACAATTGATGCAAACTATTTATTTTTCACTTTAGTTCATTTATTGCTCATTGTGATTGTCTGAGAATAGAAGAGGACAACTTCAACATATTAAGTGAGTGCGAATACTGCGAAGTACAATATATTATTAAATTTACTCTCAATCAATTGTTTGTACTCTTGATGTTTCCTTAATTTTTTAGGTCTTAATGGAAGGCATGAAACTGGCAATTATGTAATCGAAAAGTCAACTTATCTATTGAATCGGATTAACAATTCAAGAATAATATCAAATATAAATAAAATAGATAATGATGTGGTATAGTAATAGAAATTTTAAGATGATGAATATCGGGCTACTTCGGGCGGACTCGGGTTGAAGCTAAAACGCAGGACTTTATCGGTCCAGCTCTTTTAGGTTTGAAGCTAACACACTGGCGGGCAGAGCAGGAATTTTTGAAAATATGTTTACCTCTAAGTTAGCATTAGATAACTTTTACGGATATTCGTAGAAATACATTTGACTTTCTTTGTAATGAATATTTAAATGAACACTAATAGTACGTTAAATCCATTTATTATAACGATAAGCAGTGTTTTTAACATGAATTCTACAGTAAAGCGAACCAACCAATATGTATACTGGTTGACTATAGCGATAAATAAAAGAGAGAATACCATTACCATAAAAGAGAATATGTGTGCATCAACGTAAGAATGTTTATTAATATATAATATTTCATTTATTACGTAGTCATAAAAAGTAATGGTAATAATTAAACTACTCTTTATATTAAATGAAAAGTTATAATTGATTAGTTGTTGATTAGTAGCCAGAGGCGAGTCAAAGATAGCTTTCGAGACACTGTGCTGTACTACTACTGCACACCCGTCAAATCCTTTTTATTTATTAGACTAATTTATAAGATGAACAAAACCACATTAATCCTACTGAATAATTGTTACGTTAAAAAATAGTTATTAGAAACAATTCTTTAACAAAATATCAATACTCATATAAATATTTAATTAAATCTATATTTAAGTTAAAAATATAATCTCTATTCAAATTAAAGTTTAATCAATTTGTTGAAAATTTATCAAAACTCAATCCCTACTTTGATAACTAATTTTAACTGCTTTATTATTGATGGTGAGGCTCATGTTTATGTTTAAAATACTCAAAAATACTTTAAAATACTTTGGTTTCTCTTAATTTTAGTCTGTCTCAATTTTCCAATTAAAAAGCATTGGTGGCGTAGCCATCACATCGCTAACTCGGTCACAGGTCACTTTTTGGGAAAATGAATGGTCAGTGCAACTCTCTCAGGTCATGCTAATCCTGAATATATAATTGGTTCGGTTCAAACTGAGGGCCATGAGATGAAAAAATTAACATTAGCTTCTATGGAAAGGGGTCACCGATTATTTACTTTTACATTGAAATTAGTCTAAAGGGGGCAACGGAACAAAAAAGTTTGAAAACCTATGCTATAGTGGCCATTATTCGCGTGCATCAAATTACAGACAAAATCCTGTGTAGATATTTCTAATGACAATTGCCATTTAGTTTTTTATGAACATTGAAAAATTAGTTAAAAATCTCAATTAATCTCAAATTATTTGTTGAAAAGTTACAATTTATAATTTTACAATTATATTGTCTTTAATAACCATAATTTAGTACTTATTATTGCAGAAAAAAGAGACATTGATATAGCTATCGAATAACACTGCACAACCGTCTGGAGTGATTGCACTCATACTTTTTTTTACTGTAAGATATTTTCAAATCGCACTCATCGCCATAGAAATATATCTCAGTTCCTCTTTTTTAAATAAAAATTATCAGTAATAGACTAGAGATCAACACTCAGTAATACAATTACATGTGAGACTAATTTATATCATAAATCATGAATATCGCAAAATTCTTAAAATATAAGTCTTTATTTTGTTTTTTGGGTTTTTTAGTATCAATAACATAAATATTTATTTCAATTAAATTGAGCCCAAAATTGAAGTAAAAATATAAGTTCTTTAACTTTTATACTTTAAGAGGCTCGAGTTTCTGCTCGAGGTTTAGGTTAATTCTAAAATTTATGTTGGTATTTAAGATACTTTTCTATCTGAGTCTAAACTGATATAACTTGAAATTTGAAGTTTCCTTTCCATTCAAGACATTTGTTAAAAGATATTCATAATAACCTAATATAATATATTAAATTAATGAAACTTAAGTGTATGCGGATATCGACCTATCCTTCAACACCACATAAGTCAAATATTGGATAAGAAATATATTATTTTGCTAATGAATGCCTCTTTTTATTAGAGAACTTATAACACAAAATTTTTGTTTCATTAAATATGAATGCTTTGAGACTAAATGAAAAATCCATAGTAACTGCTGTATTAGTTATTATTATAATTGTAAATAATTTAATTAAAACAAATTGTGAACGTATTCCTAGAATAGTTTTGGGTGAAGTGCATCTCAATCAATATCCAAATTGTGAACAACAATTAAAGCCATATCGACACAAATGTGAAGCTAATTACAGAATATCAGTGAATGAGACGATTCACAGTCATAAAAAGGATTTAAGAACTGAGTCTGTGAGACGTGCTGTTTGTTGTGGTATTTGGACAGCTCGTGATTGTGTTGCAAGCGCTGCCTTTGCTATAAAAGATTGCGGTGAAGTTGTGGCTAAACTTTATCAAAACTTACCGACAGATTCAGATATCAGAGAAGAAGTGGCAGATATGTGCTCTGAATATGATGAAAGTGCGCCCATTTGTGGCAATACCTCTATACTTTTAGCATCCATTTGGAACTTACTGTCGCTTTCGATTTTTAGGATTATTATTGATTTGTAAATTATTAATACCATAAAGTTTATATCAATTATGCGTTCGTCTAAATCTATTATAATTAATATTTTGAATTTGATCTTAAAAATGAATTAGACGTTTTAGACGTAAAATCTATTTATTTCTGTTAAATTATAGTAATTTTTCATTCATATAAGATATAATTTAAGATTAAATAATTAGTGACTAAACATTTTTAATATCATTTTTATGGGTTTGCTTAGTACATTAAATGAATTAGCTTGTATTTTTTAAATAAGAGGACCAGATATTCAATATAATACTAGTATTAAGTTTAAATGAGTCAATTACATTAACTATATTAGTTAATTATATTATTTTACAGTATATTTTTCAAGAATTAAGCCATAATTGAACATTCAATAGTATCTGTAAATTACATGTACATGAATTGATTTTTATATCACTATTTTTTTATCATTAGATAAGGAGTGTTATAAAGTATAAACATTTACTTATTTCAAATTAATTTAACTGAATCATAGTTTTAGAGTAAATTGAATTACTGTATAAAAAAACTTTTTAAAGAGTCAGTCATTTAATTAATTAGGGTTAATATATGCTAAAGTCTGATAATGATCTCAATGCCAATTGAAATGCTGTTTGTATTTTTTGTTGAAAATTGAAACTAATGCTGAATTTATATTTTTGCATTTTTAAGATTGGTTTAAATTTATTTATTGAATGTATGAACGTTTGATAGATTATTCCATATTTAGAACAATTTTTATATTCAATAAGTTAGGTTTCGAATTACGTTTGACTACAATTAGATTAATAGAAACAAATATGTCTTAATTTGACTAAACTTTGTTTATTTTAAAATATAATTTTGTCAAACTTTAGAAAGGATTCAACTCAATTAAATTCTTAAGATTTAGTGCAGACTTTGAAAAAAATGTGAGAATTAAAGGATTCACCAAATTTTTAGCACATATTGTGAACTGTGGGAGGTTATGATCTTGAGATGTCTGTCCATTAATATAAAATATTATTCGAACAATAAATTCTCACTCATATTAATAATCATTTTTTAATTAATCAATTTAACAGTGAAATAATGAACCTCTAATTGAAAACTAACAGTAATTCTTATAACTTATAATTGCCAATAGAAATACTTATATATAAATAATAATATAATAGAAATACTTGCCACCAATGTATAATTATTTTTTTTATCATACCATTCAAATTATTAATCTTAATATAAAGGACCAAATTTAAATAATATTAAGTTTGCTTTAACCTAATCTAACCTTACCTAACCTCAATAAACTATTCATTTTTCTGATTCAAATCAATTTTCGATACACGTTTGATGAATTTTATTTATTCGAAAGCCTAATCAAACAGACATATCTAGTGATGAGCAGGCTCGGACTTTTTGTCAGGCTTGAGGCTCGGGTTCAGGCTTGCAAAAATTTTCAGGCTCAGGCTCACAATTTTAGCCAGGTTCGAGCCTACTGTACCTGAAAAAGAAAGTGTTAATAACCGAATAGGCCAATTTAAAAATAGCTATTGAAGTCGTATCAAAATAGCAAAAGATACTCTAAAAACTCTACTCAAACTTTAATGTGCTCGGAATCTATGCTTAAATACTTCAATTCTGAATAGTTAATTTATTTAAGATCTGAATAAAACTCAATTTATTTCGATTTAATGAAATATAATTTTTCTACAATTTAATTTACTAATATCTCTTTTCAATGTCAGGCTCAAGGCTCAGGCTCGCCGCTGAGCCTGAAAAGCTCGAGCCTTGCTCATCGCTAGACATATCATTATCTTTTACTATGGTTATTTTCTTTTTTTTGGTATGTGGAGCACTAACACGAGTTTCAATCAGAGACGCCCAAGATGTGAAGCTTCAGGGGGGAGGGTGCTATTTTTTAAAAAATTTACCTTGCAGTTTTTTCAAAATTTTGTGAAAATTTTAACTTGGACCTCCTTCCATAGTAAAAAAGCAAAAATAGATGGAGGGAGGTCTACAAATCAAAGGGGAACCAAGGTAAAATTTCGGACCTTAGGGGTTACACCTTACCCACACCACCCCTTGGGCATCTCTGGTTTTAATGCAAATTTAAAGATTGGGGTCTCTTATCTCTTCCCATTAGTGAAGAAAAAGTTAGGGAATTTAAAACCCATACACACCCATACCCAAGATTTTTCAATCTCTTGAATGAGATATCAGCATTTTTGTCTTACAAATATTTTAATCCCTTATCTATATGATAATATCTTGTTATTACAGAAAACATTGTATAACATGATATTGTATATCATAAGCATGAATCGGATTTTTAGGGTCAAAATTTTCACGATTAGGGTAGGGTATTAGGGCCAAAATAAGGGCAAATTAGAGTCATCATTAGGGTCAAGTTTTTTTTTGAAAAAACAAGTTAATTTACACGCATTTGAGTCCCAAAAATGAGTTGATTCAAATAATTTAGATATTTTTCAAGCAATTTAAGCGAATTATGCATATTTTTTGAAAATATGGTCCGGATTTTTGCTGTACCGGTCAGAATTAGAGTAGTGCTTGGTCGCCATTTGTGAAAGTGTAAATTTTATCAAAAACTCATTTGTTCACCACTTTGATTTTTAATATGCCCAAAATTGATCTCTACCAGAAGTAGTCATCCTATTCATCCTACTTTCTTATGAGAATTACCTGAAAAATATTTTTAGTCATAGAGAAGGATATTTAAGATCTAGAAATACTAATATTCTAAGCTTAAAAGTATTTGATCTGATACCAATTTATTAAACAATAATGCTTCAATTTTGTGCGTTTTACTTAGAAACGTATAATGCGTATTAAGAAATGCATATAAAGGTTCAGTAAATTGCAATCTACTGTTTTAAGGTATATTAGGGCCGTAATAATGTTAATTAGGGTGAACTATTGAGTTTTGGCTAGATAAGGGTAAATTAGGGTAATTTAGGGTCGACCCTACAAATCCGATTCCTGATCATAAGAAATGTCTTATTATAAGAATCATTACAGTGTAAAAGTTTAAAACATTACTATTTGATATGCATTTACTGCATACCAGAATGCGATAAACTTAAAATTTATGAAAAACAATTGCTTTAAAGTTATACTTATACAAGTCTTTAATAGACCCCTTTTTTATCCCGAGCCCTCCCGACTTTTTGAACCATAAGACCACCCCCGCATAAGCCCGAATATTTTTGCCTGAGCCCATCCCTCCCGAGCCTGTAGTAGCCATGTGTTCAGCTCTAGTGTGAGGTATCATATCTTAATTCATAAGAGCTAAAAGTTTATACCCTATTGTTGAAAGCGAAAGGCAACTGGTTTTCACTGACAACTTATCTTTAAGGCCACCATCTATTGAAACCATTTCAAGGCTTTACAAATCAAAACATTGACAGTATTTGAATAGAAAATATATCTAACGATTAAATCATACGAGAGCTGTATTAATAGTATTAATATAACATTTTTCATATACACGAGTATTCCCTGACTCTGACGCTATTCTATCATATGATTTAACTTTCTATTCATTGGTAAAACACTTGATTTCATGTTTTAATGCAATACTCATTAAATGCATTGAATGGCAATCAAATGGTTTATTCAAATATAAACTTAAATAATTCATATAATAATTGTCAATGAGTTTTGCATTTATTCTGCAAATCAATTATTAATTAAACTTAATTTTAGTGCATTTGTCAATACATTTGAATTCTTATGAAAAAAGCTCATAAAAGAGTTCACAAAAAAGTTGCCAAAAAAGTGAAGTTTGTAAGTGAAGAGCCATCTGAGCAAAAGATGTCATCGGATTCATCCATAAGACAGAGACAGAAGTTGAAGAATGCGCGGAACGAAAGCGAAAGATTTGAGTACAAAGAGTGGAATTGTTGTGATTATAACGCATTACCGAAATGGCTTCAGGACAACAATTATCTGTATAGTGGACACAGACCTCCACTGCCATCCATCGCACTCTGCTTTAAGTCAATATTCCGGTTGCACTCAGAAACGGGTAATATCTTAACACATGGTTTGGGTTTCATATTGTTTGTGATGTTGGCAGTGATTATGTTAACAATTAATAACTTTAAGACAACCGACAAATGGCTGTTAAGCACATATTTTTTCGGCGCAATAGTCTGTCACCTGTTCTCAAGTGTGTACCACATCTGCAAATGTCACTCTCCGGGTGTTTCTCAACTGTTCCATAGACTCGATTACTGCGGTATCTCTTTCCAAATCATATGCTCAATGATTCCGGCGTTTTATTATGGATTCTATAATCACTCAAAACTCATTTACATCTATAATGGTTTAGGTATAGCTCTCTTCACTTTAGCAATGGTTATATCCCTTTGGCCTAAGTTTGGTCGACCAGAGTATAGGCCTTTGAGAGCAGCGGTGTTCCTGTCTTTCGGACTCTCGAATGTGATTCCTGGCATTCATTGGCTGTTAATAATTGAAACCAAATTTATTTATCCCTTTTGTTTGGTTGTTTTGCAAGGAGTTCTTTATGTAATCGGAGCTCTCATTTATGCTTTAAGAGTTCCCGAGAAATATTTTCCCGGAAAATGTGATATTTGGCCGCAATCGCATCAAATTTTTCATAGTTTGGTCACTTTTGCAGCTATTGTTCATTTGACGAGCATTTATACAATGCTTTTCTTAAGAGATATTCAAACTTGAGATCGATGTTGGAATCAAAGGAATTTATTATCTATTTTTCATTGCTTACAATTATATTCTGTTTTAAATTTATCTCTAATGTAGTCCATAGGCTCGAAAGCCATCGAGCATTAGACTAAGCCCATGGACTCATTTATTTATCACAAAAGACAATTTGCTGTAATAGATATGCATTTTTTATGATTAAACTAATACTAATAAAAATGATAAAAACATTATCGCACGGTATAAGTTATTTGCTTATGATATAACATTTGTTAAGCCCTTTCATCGAAATTAAGTCAACTTTTTTCGTTCATAACAGTTAATAGAAGTTTTGTTGTTTTGATTTTCTTGATTTAATCAAACAATTTTATATTAACTGAACAAATGATTGCTTTTTATGAGTTAATTAATTTCTCAAAGTTATTCTCAAAGCCCAAAAAATTATGCGTTCGCTGTTTGCATAAAATAATTTAATATCTAGTTATTACTGCTGTTTAGAAATTGTTATTCAACACAATCAACAGTCAAATTAAATTGAAATGTCGGTAATTTTTAAAAATCAAAGAAACAACCCTTCAATCATTAGTCCGGCACCTTTCACACTGAGCCACTCCGACTCACTTAATCATAATTTTTTGGTCTATGGCTATAAAAAGTATAGTTATATTAAAGTTAATTTTAATCACATTTTTATTATAAAGAATCAATTTTTTAAATTGCTTTAAAGGCACTGGAATTGAACTTTAATTATTCGATACTTTAATAAATATAAAGCTATTTTGAATGTAACTTTTCCTTTGGATCTTCAATGGATCAAATTTGACTAATATTCATATGAAATTCAATATCTTCGTCAACTGTTCCAAATTTATCGACCGCAACATTCTTTTTAGCGCCAAACTTATCGGTCACTTGAACTCGAACTTTATTTTTTGATTTATTACTTTTACTCAACTTTCTTCTAATTTTCTTTTTTTCGAGACAACAAAAAATAAATATAAGACCAAAGAAAAGCACAAAAAGACATCCGACTATTACTCCAACTGCAATATAAATTGTTTGTTGAGAAGATTCTGTTGGTTTGATTGTTGAGATTTCTGTTGCCATTTTTGGTTAAGTTGTGTCTCAAATTTGAAAATTATATGTTTAGTTATGTTTTCATTATTTTAATTCTGTTTATAAGCCAAACACACAATTATTATAAGCTCAACAGTGAATGAAAACTCAATTCTAATTGTACTGAAGGGGCTCTAAATTGATTGATGTTTTCCAATACTTTTGAACAGAAAAATTCTGATACTTTTTCAAAAATAAAAGTTTTTACAGTCCGGACCAAAAGACAACACGAGCTTTTCTTAATCAAAGTCACGAGACTTTCCATAAGATGTATTAATCATAGGTGCCCACGAGGTTGACTGTGAGTGAGAAAGATTTCTGAATTTTGTTGTAAAAATACATTATAAAATATAAATTATAGTTATTTACAAAACTTTATATAGAGAAATATGGAAAAACACAATGATTTGAGGTCAGATCTTGTGTAATCTTAATGTATAAAGAGGGCAGATTGGATACTAATATATATAACATATAATTATTATATTGGTTTACGGGCAGAATATCGCCTGCAACAACTTTTCTATTTTTCTTGTTTAAAGGCAAATATCTCTAAGAGAAATAAACATAACAGTATAGGGTGTTTCAGAAGTCCATATACATTGTTGCACGATAATCGAATAGAACACGAATCAGAGACAAGCATTTTCGTCATTAGATGCTAAACACGCGCCCACAATAATGCAAATATCTCAACAATGTATAGGGACTTCTGAAACACTCTATATTTAAGTGGCGGAACTGTTTTTTATCCTTGCCTTTAAAGTTATCTCACGAACTAATTTTAAACTGTTTAAATCGCGTGCCATCACTATATTGTTTATTACTCTTTAAGTTTATATTTTATAAGTTTTGATGTTTGAAACTATTTAAAAAGTTTTGCAAAATTATAACAAAATTCAAGATTAGTTTCTCATCAAAGGATTAATTGAGAACAAAATACAAATATTTACAAAACTCTTATTTAAGAAAATTCAGATTTTTTAAACTGTTTCGAATCAGGTTTCGAATTAGTTTGCATTTAAGTCTATTTTATCGTCAGTTCAGTAGTGGAACCAATATTTTTAATGAGAACCAGAGAGTTATTAGCAAATGAGTCAAACTTTATATTTATATAAATTAACCAAAAAATTACTAAAATATTAAATAAACTCTTGATTTTGATAATATTCTCATCAGATTTAAAGATATAGTTCAGACTCTTAGAGAAAAATAAAATAAATCAATTTTGTAATGAAATTTTATCAATTCATGAAATATGTTGATTAGACACGAGCGCGGATCGAGTGTTCCATTTTTCCAGAGTTCGAGAGTGGGAATAACTGTTATACTGAACTGCAGTTTATACTTTAATGATTACTAAATCAACAAAAGCATTGTTGTTCAAGAGTTAGAACTCTATTTGAAATCACTTTTCAAAAGCGACTCAAAACATAGCATTTGTTTATAAAGAAATGGTTTAAGTTTTAGCAAAATTAGTGATAACTATGAAAAAGTTAATATTTCCGCGGAATTGGATTTACACCACTTTCGGTCTGTTAATGATTTTCGATGCGATTTACACATTAGTCTCAATTCTATGCATTAGTGGTGTTTATGAACTAAAGTGGACTTTA
>JAQGCH010001814.1:0-14332 GCA_034699485.1 Nanhermannia elegantula | reverse complement strand
CGTACGCATACAGAGTATCATATATTAAGTTATATTATTATTATTACATATCATGTGAGTCTCTATCACTTCAGGCTTACTCTAATACTTCAAAAATATATTATCAGTTTCCCCATAGAAATGCATTCATCTCTACCTAACAGTAGGTAACAGTCGAGCATACATTACAGTTATCCTTTTCCACAAACTATCTCTTTATTAAACAGGAGTCTAAATATTGAGCCAAACCTTTACATCTCATTTAATTGTTATAAAATTAAATTTAGTTAAATTGTGATCATATTCGGCTCAATTAGTGTTGGCTCGGATTTAAAACTTATTTTGGTCAATAGAGTTAACTGTAATAATGTACATATAATCTAAACACCAAAGTTGACTGTCATTTGTCCATTAAATATGTTATGCAATAAGGGAGTGGGTGGAAGTCCAGCGAACAAAAAACTTGCCATTGGATACGTGTTGGGCTGAATAGAGGTCAAAAAAGCTCACTTTTTCATTACAAAACTAATATACGATAGCTTTCTCACGTTTCTATCAATAGTGATAATATGGCATATGTTATGGTTAGGTTACATCAGACAAACCTGACTGCATTACCATATACTGTATATAGGGATGCCATGCGTTCAGCTACATATTTGAATGCTTCTCAATGGTCTCAATGGTAACATTAGTCTTATATGAGAATTAACAAAATTTAGCTGTGTTTGGTATTTAAGCTTAATTGTGCTCATTTTCAAAAACTAGGTATATATATGGCATCCCTTATCATCCCTTATCATATGAAGTTTTAAAGATGCATCACTTCAGAGATTGTTAAGTCCATTAATGGTTAGGCATATTCGCTATATATTTATGAAACAGCTCCATATGCTTTGGGTATCCAATTGTTGTCAACGTTATGCACTATTACTACCTTAACTGAGTCATTTTTATAAATTATATTCTGTATTAATACTAGTGTTGATTCAGTTCTAATTTTTTAATTTCGTTCTCGTTCTTGGAACTGATTCAACACTACTCTTAACTTTCTTAAATTATATGATAATATTGTATTCAGTTTTTATATAACTACAGTATAATAAATAATTTGAATAGATATATATTTATAACCAGTGATTAGATGCTAGGTTTTGGTGTTCGTGCTCACAGGAACTTAAGTGCTCGGTGTTCACTTTTTGTGTATGCTCGAGCACCAAGTAAGCAAATATCATGTATTTAAGGGCTCTTTGAACACATAATTGTTTATTTTATTTAAGGTGTATCTGCTAATTACGATACACGATACTCACGGAATATCATCCAAACAATTGCTTTAGATATGAAATTATCGTTTTTAATAACTAAAAAATATTTATATTGCATTCATTATATGAAAATATATGTAAATTTACTAAGTTATCGGTGCTCGTGCTCGCTACCGAACACCAAATGCTCGAGCACTGCTTATCACTGTTTAAAATTATATTGTTAATTTAATTTAAATATAGCTCTACGTAAACCTATGTAAGAATTAAAATCATCACATTTATTAATCATTTGTTATGTACTTTGTATTTAAATTATTTTGATAGATATCTAAAAATACTAATAATGTCTATTATCAAAAATTTCTAATTTAGTTCTCGTTCTCGTTCTTGGAACTGATTCAACACTAATTAATACAGAATATATACTTTGTTGTAAAGCTTGTTATTTAGTGGACAGATATAAAACTTTTCTTTCATTTGACATAATATATAAAGTTTAAACTCTTTACAAATTGAATGAAAAATCGTAACACAAAATATACTGCAAAACAATATGAAACATATTATGGTTTTTAAAGACAAAAAACAGACATTATGGCAATGAAATAGCGGCGCAATAATATACTCAATAATTATTTGTATTTTTTAGAACAATATTGTGATAAACGTTTACAGTTATGACAGTTAAAGCTAACACTTGTAAGGCTTAAGTGGAATTAGACTCAGATGTTGTTCATGTTGACGATGATGTTGATTGAGTGCAACTGCTATTGTCTTCCATAATAAGACGTTTTCTTTTCCTCAAATTGATTACCATATCATTAGCGGTCACTTTTTCGATGCTTCTGTTCTCCCAATTCTTCATCTGTTCCAAAGACTCTTTCCCGACACTAAATAAGTCCTTTTCCTTGTTATCTAACTGTGACTCAAAACTTAAGACATCACTAATGGTATCATTGGTTGCACTCAACGAATAATTAACTAAACGGTGATATCTTTGGTGAAAGGTTTCGACCAAACTCTTGGCGATGTCTTCGCTCTCATCGAGACTCATATGAGACAAGTGTTGACCGAATTGATAGTAATTAGGACTGAGTTTATGTAAATTAACACAATTAGCGTCCGCTTCAAGTATTTCTCTATACGTCTGATTATAACCTTTCGGGACATTAATTGCAATAAATCCGTCCGAATGTAACTCTTTTGCTAACCATAACGGGAGCTCCAGTTTTGTTCCCTTCGAGATGTCCTCACATTCGGCCGACGCGTCCAGAAATCCAAGTCTTGGCATAGAATCCAAAAAAGTGGCCGAAACTTTTTGACTCAAAGATAGGATGTCTTTTATGTCAAAATAATTGTCGCAATAATTGTTTGAACTATTTTGAGATGCATTTCTTGTTGAGCTTAGATCTGAAGTATTATTATCTGTTCCAACACTTGATGACATTTCACCACTAACTGAGTGATTATCTGTTGAATTCATGATTGGTCTTAATTTTCGTAATAATTGTTTTGCTTTTGTATAAAAAATGAACAATAATTGAATCAAAAGAGCGTCAAAATAGCGGCAAATTATTTGTATTAAAATTGTTATTATTATTGATCACTAGAGAGCGACACAAACTGTTGGTTAAAAAATGCATACATTTTTTTCATTACAAATATTATGTCTATCTTTACGTAACTTTAAAATATATCTATTTATTGAATATTTTTCATCAAATTAGTTAATAATCGACAGAAAATGAATTATTCAAAAAAGGAATTTATTGGCCTTTATTTGAGACGAAGTTTAAGTGATATAAAACTTCGTGAACTCTCAGTTTATTGAAAGAAATGTTATAAGATATTCGTGTAATGTGTGATATGTTAGTCGTATTACATGAATGACAACATTGAACGTCATCACAAATATGACTCGAATTCGACCCCTTTTTGAGCGGTGAGTCTTCGAAGAGTATATAAAGACGTCTGAGTGTTGATAGCGTTGGCTTTGGAGCCCATCCACAACACATTTATTTAAGTCTTTTTTATTTATTAAAATTAAGTATCAATTTCTAAACAATTAAAATACAAATAAAATAAGATACGAATCAAGTGAACCGATGGCTGCGGCGAATGTGGTGAGTGTTAAGTCTTAACGAATGGCATATTTTTGTGTTAGTGTTTATCAAAACCACTGAAAGCACTTATCCATAGAGTGAGAGACTATTGAGTATTACTATTAGTATTGCTATTGCTATACATTTGCTGTACAATTGCTATACATTGCTATATAGTTCACAATCACTTGTGTGAGGGCTGTGTTCCTTACGCTTATGCTAAACACTGATACTGTATGTATCTGTGTATTGATATATCGTATTAAAGCTCCGATAAGGTATGGTTTGCACAGCACTGCTATCACTCGTATCACTATTTGTGGTCAAATGTAATCAAACCTCAAGGCCTTCGTTCAGATTCTTATGATTTCTATCTATTATTCGAAAATTATTTTTATTTAATTATATTTTGAGTGAAAATACAGTCAAACACTCCATATATTCGACACTCTATTCACTTAAACGCGACTTTAAATAGAGTCTAACTTTTATTCGGTTCACAATTCAATTAAAGCACTGTTTGACCAAAAATTGTTTAATTGCAGAATATTATCACTTTTGTGTCAAATCAATGACCAAATCCTTATTTCAATTGATTTTATAATAAATTAGAATAATTTTTATCAATAATGCTAACAATAATTTGTTTACAACTAATGTAAAGTTTTGTTTTGAAACTTTTATGAAAATGTATTGTATTATAAGTTGAAATCCTTTTCTCAAATGTTGAGAACTTTCTGCTCCGAAAATTTGAATCAAAAAATTATTTTAAGGACATATTTGAGCGCAAATTCATTTAAAATTTGTCGCAATTATTGAACTGACACTTACTGTCAGATTTAAATTAAGATATGATTAATATGTTATTTAAATAAATTAATTATTGGTAACGAAGGCTTGAGTTTTGATATTTTAATAAATAAAAGTAGTTTTGAATGACTTTAACGCAAGTTTTAATACAATTAGTTTAAAGAAATGGAGTCAACAAAGCATTTAAATCATGACTTTAGTAAAACATTTTATGATCTAAAAGACAATGAGATCTAAAGGGTTGGCAATATTGGGGTTGTACTGCATCTTATATTTCAAGGTGAGCTGCGATCTCTCTGTACCTGTTTTTTCTTAATTAACAGCACTTACGACTTAAATGTTTAAAAATAAGATAGAGTTGTACTTTAGTGCCCCTTAAATGATATTGAAATGCTTTTATCCCAGTTTTCCTCGTCATTACTCAAAAATAGGGGAAATTTGTAGAGAAGTTCAGTGCTCCACATTCGGTACATTCTGTCCCCAAATTATTGCCTTAACCACAACTATTTGAACAGTTGTATTCTCTCAAATTCAGGTTTTCAACCATTAACTTGACTGTCGTTTGCGGTTTCAAATCATTTCTTTAGCTTTTATAAAGATTTTTAATTTCATTAAAAACTCATTTCATTGTATTTTACAATTTTTGATTTTGTGTTCTACCGTTATAAGCACTCATTTTAATAGACTTTAATAAATTAATATTAACTTAAATGATAAATATGAAAAAATGATTCAAATTGATAAGTAACTAATCAATTATTCAAACTTTTTGAGCAATTATCGATTTTTGTGATAAACATGCTCTTTATCTAATTGTTAACGTCTTATCATTTGAATGAACTCTTTTAGATTTTTTTTCTAAATTATAATTTCTTCATTCAGTGAGTTTTGAATGTATAGTCAACCAAAAAAGAAAACGCTATACACTTAAGTATATATTTTAAATGCTATTTTTGGGAGAGTTTAAGTATGCTTTATAACACATTTTTTAAAAATAAATCTAAATATCATTTTCGAGGATATATATTAAGCAAAGAATTTTAGTATAAGAACAAAGTTTCATTTATATCTCAATTGATTTCAATACTAAAGCAATATTATGATGATTATTACTTCTTTGCACGGAATGCTCTTTTTAAACGAATCTAACGATTGCCATAACTTGTTGCAGAGTTAAGTGCAAGCAATGTAATTGTCATTCAATGTTTGAGAAATGAAACAAATCCTGCAATAGATTGAGTTAATATTTACATAAACAGATGTTTTATTATGCTTTATGTTTTTTATGGTTAACTTTTCATAACTGCATAACTTTGTATATATTACTATTTATTGTTATAAAAATAATTGGTATGTAATTTAGATCAAATGCAACTAAAATACGCTCCAATTGTTATTATTATTATTATTAATATTGATTAAAGCGTAACCATTTCTACTTCACTCAATTCTGTCAAAAAGTAATATAAAATAAACAAAAAATGCAGCTTTTTATTCAAATTCTTAATGTTGTGCTTACAGTCAATTCATATACAATAATACACTCATTTTGTCTCATAAAAAGTTTATTCATTGAAATTTGCAATAAAGGAAAAGAGAGTAAAAACCTTAATATTATGTTTTTTACATGAGGCAGATTGCGATTGCGAGAGCATTCAGTGCATTGACCGCTAATGAAAATTAACTCATTAAAGCCTGCATTTATGAATGGAACAGTTATTCCATTTGATTAGTTTTTCACATTTAGACCATTTACATATCTGTTCTTAATCCAAATCTGCAATCATTTGCCCAAATTATAGCCACACAAATGTCATTCGAGATTTTGCATTGATTGGGTTCATTCAATTTGAGTTTCTTTAGTCAAATATCTTTTATTGTATTCCTGACTGTTACATATTTTGTCATTTACTTGACTCACTCTTTATCAAAACTAATTATACATTTTTTTCGTTTTATTAAAAACCAAAATGATTCCAAATTGAAAAATTGTAATTCAACTCCAATTAGACTTCATATACAGTAATCATTTTTTACAAATAGACAATTCGTTATCGGATTTAATTTATTATAAAAGGAAAATCGAAAGTTGTTTTTTCATAAGTGTCCGCACTTATGACACTATTTTGTGTAGAAAGTGAGGCAATTAAAGAAAGGGCTGTTGCAAATCAATTTATTTATTGCTATTTAATTGGTCTGTATTTAAACTGTTTAACAAATTTTCAAATTATTTTTACTTTAAATTACTTTTGAAATTATTTAAAAATAACCTCAAAAAACATCTCAAGGTTTAAAAAATTCTTATTAAATCAGAAATTTTAGTTTTTTTAATTTATTTTCTTTTTAAAACTACTTTGAAACTGAAAATACATTTGTCAGCTGTTTATAACTGCAAACTTTCTCTTTCCCTATAATTACATAACTATTAAAGAGAAAATATTTGAAGTGATTACTATTTCGAAAAAATTCATTTTTGAGTTTATATTGATTTTAAGTAAAATTTGATTCTATTGTATCTCTTTTTAGCCTAAACTATACCGTGCTGTTATCGACGATGTCCTAACCAGTGTTCGTGAGGCCTTTCTAGACGATGGCGTCGATGAACAAGTGCTCAGCGAATTGAAGTCTCATTGGGAGAAAAAAATCAATGAAACAAAAGCAGTCGATAATAATGCGCGAGAACCCGATCCGGTGCCGGTCACCAAACAATCGAATAGAGCCAACAATTCAGTAGGAAGTTCGCACTCATCACGTAATTCACAGCATAATAAAGAACATGCACAACAACAACAACAACAGCAACAACAACAACAACAGAATCAAAGCCCACAACATGTCTCTGTGGCGCAAATGCATGCGTCAACTGTACCATCAAATAATCATCATCAGGTGCCTATCAATCATACAACAGGCCCACAAAATCTATCACATCTGCACTTACAGCCGGGCACTAATATAGTTTTGGGCACTTCTGGTGTTAATTATACCACAAATAATGAATCCGTAAGTTTAGAATTAAATTTAATAGTTTTGGTGTATTCTCACTATTAATCTCTTAAAGCATGTCGAAGGACAGAAGAACACCTCTGCACCTGCTGCACCTCCAAAGTTCGTGTTAGTCCAGGGAGGCCTACACGGCCATCCCGGCCACCAGTTAGTAGTGGTAAGCATTCGATTCTTTGTTTTCTATCATCAACTCTAAGAACCTATTAATTTAAATTTTAGACCTCATCTGGAGGACCATTGAATATAAGCGCAGATCTTTTTAACCAATTAACTAATTTTCAACACACGCCCGGAAGTGTCATCACTCAAACACAACCAACTGTTGTCCATCATACAAGTAGTATGTGTTATGTTTTCATATATTGTCATTAAAATGCAGATTTGTATCTTTTTTTACAAATGATAATAATTATTAAATTTGTAATAGACTTAACGCCAAACACTATACAATACGCTGCCGCCACTTCACGCCAACCACAACCGCCGGCAGCACGTCCTCCACAGCCTAATAGAGTGGTACAACTAGATGGAGCTCATGATACTAGTGATGAAGACGATGATGAGGATGAATATAGAGATAATGATGACGATCACGACGATAATGATGATGAAGTCAATGATGACGATAATGAAGGTCAAGGAGAGGATGAGGTTTGCCTTTCTCTCAATTCTAATATAAACTACTATATACAGTATACTGGTATTCAGTTTTTAGTTAATTGGAAAAAACACTTTTTCTTAGTTTTTGGAAAAGCTTTTAAATATAGTTTTCTTTATCTTACATGAAATGAAATTAATTTTATTGTTTGACATTTTAAGGAACCGCTCAATTCAGAGGATGATGTGAGCGATGAAGACCCGACTGAGCTCTTCGACACCGATAATGTTGTCGTTTGTCAGTACGATAAGGTTTGATTAACTTTAAGTTATTTTTATTAGCCTTCAAGTTATTGGAGTGATAACACCTATTCGTTATGTTTAGATAACTCGCAGTAGAAATAAATGGAAATTTCACCTCAAAGATGGTATAATGAATCTCCAGGGAAAGGATTATGTTTTTCAAAAAGCTGTTGGAGATGCCGAGTGGTAGTGATGGTAGTGATTATGTCATTCAACTATTAGTGCCACTAATAATACAATCTAATTATGTTGTTTCATATTCCATATTAACATTATTATTATTATTATTAATTAATTGATTCTAATTATGACTTTAATTACTATAACGTAAATCATAATTAATGGCATTCACTTGAATGTCAATCGTGACGATCTCTGATTAATTATATGAGCAATTTATGAGGCGCTTGTTTTTTATTTTTAAAAATAAGCATAAATTTATTTATAAATATTTGTGTTGTTATTCTGACAATTATTGAATGCGCTTTTGAATTAATACGATGTTTGCATTACAAGTTATACTCACGTTCACATTCCTTTTGCAAAAATAGGTGCTTATATGCGTCCGTGCATTACGTGTTATGTGAATTACAGGTTTTGTTTTTAGCACATATAAGTTCCTTATGTTTAATTAATTGTATAGTTTCATGTATTGATCAGTACTTCCCTATATATAAATAGAAATTTACAAATATATTCAATTTTTAAACTCTCTTTTATGCTATGCCTTTAGCGCTAATGAGATAATTTAGACAATTAATCAAAAGTTTTCTTCCACAAAGAAATATAGTTTAAAATGTACTTATTATATAAAAGAATGTTTTCAAGCTTTAAAACATTTTTAATGTGTGGCAAACATATAATGAGTTTATCATTTTCTAAATGAAAGATATTTTACTGACTCGATTGCATACTATTATGTAATAATGGGAAGCATTCAATGTAATTATTGAACTGAAAAGCGCTTCTTTTCTGAATTCCTTTATAGTCATATAAATACTTCTATAATCTAATGATTCTTTTTCTAGTTTTAATTCAGAATCGATGCCTAAAAACTTCATTTACGTTACGTTAGTAGTACTTCATCTTAGTTTTTGCAATTTTTTGCATTCATTTTCCGTACATTTTTGAAAATAAAAATTGTAAAATTGGTTTAATTATCTATATATTTAATAATACTTATAAGAATATATATATATACGTATATATGCAGTGTATGTGAATTGCTTATTACTAAACAGCGCATTTGAAAGCAATTTTGTAAATTATTTTAATGATGAATATTCAATACAAAAAAAATTCAAAATAAAAGGCAGTTTGCATATAATGATTAGTAATTTTTTCAATATATGCCAAATAATCTTCTCATTTCTCTTGAATTACTTGAATAAATAAGTAATGAACGAGAAATCGTTTTATTTTTTATCGAATGTTTGTCAGACAATGATATATAGTAAGCGATTAAAACTTCATAATGACTTTTGTTGGCTCTCAGTATTCTCTTACTATGTCTCGAGTCTGGTTATCGCTTCTCATCGTTTTTCTCTTTAGTAAAGACTCGTTACTAAAGAGACTAAAGAGGAATAAGATTTCAAACTGCATAATGAGCTCATTTCTCCCAAAATAGTTTTATTGACTTGTATCTCAAAATATAGTATGAATATATGCGGAGTAAATATTATTTTTATAATCTTAAAATTAATTACCGGTAAATCTTATATTATATATGAATTTAAAGCTTTTTTACTCCTCAACAAAGCATTAATAAATATAAATGAATGTTAAGTTTGCACTCAGAGCGATGTAAACTTCAATAAAGTTATTAATTGTAATGTTGTGCTGCTTTGTCACAGAAAACGCTTGTGACAGCCACATTACAGCCACATTACAGTACTCTATCTTTGCCCTGACTTAACACAGCTTTCGAAATGTTTTACCGGCAGAAACAGTGAAACATTAACACAATTCTGCAATAATGGCAATCAAAGCCAATTTCTTTAGAGAAGATATCTGTAAGTGAGATGAAGAATCATGACGTGAAAGAAATTACTATTGAAACTAAACAAAGTTTATATATAAAGAGTATTAGTATGCCTTTGCCTTCTGATTGCATTAACCTTTTTCTCTTACAAGTTAGATCAGTAAGTTTTTGAGCCTAATTAAGTCATGAAATTCCCATAACGAGAATTATTTTCTTAACTCTAATCAAATGCTCTCATATAACAGCAAATATATAAAGTCTATTTATAAAAAGCCATTTAATGCTAATTCTCATTCAGATTAACCTAATTGAAAGCCAATGTGAAAAAACGGAAATCTCAACCTTTCTTTTGGGAAAAATGAAAAATATTGAGAAATTCTGTATATCTTTCAATATTTTTTTATAACTATGTTAAAGATTATGTTTAATTTAATTAAAGTGAGACTAAGAGTTATAAAGAGTCCTCAAAAGGTCCAAATGGAGTGATTTTATTGAATAAATTGCTGCAATAAAAGTATATTAAAAACATTGATTATATCCTATTTCGCTGTTTCATTATTTTAAAATTATAATCAAATTGTTACTGAATTACGAACATACAGGCACAGGCACACCGACACAACTGGTGGGTCCTATTTCTTCTCAACATATATAAATTTTTAATTTCAAACTTTAATAAATTTATTTAATTTAGAAAATAAATGACTTAAAAAGAATTGTTATGGCCTTTACAGTGCTTATGGACTTTTTTTTAAAAATTATTAGGAAATATGAATAACATTATTGCAAAAGACATTTTTACATTTAAGTATCAATTATAGACACAGAATGGGATCACTGTTTAATTACCGGTAAATTAATAACATTTATAAAAATTTCTTTTGAAAAACAGCGAAATGATAATACAGCCAAATGGCAAACAGCGAAATATGAAGACACCTTTCATTTTCATGAAATGAGATGCAAAATACCGGTGTTTTACTTTTACAAAAGACACAAATATGTGTATCTTTCGTTTTTAAATGTATTTTAAGGTTTATATGCCTTTATATGCCTTATGACACAATTTTTGAAAACTAAATTATATTTTACTTTATAAATATGATTATAAAATTTCCGAAATCATTTGATTTCAATTTATTTTTCAATTTATAAAAAATAATTATTGAATAAATAAGTTTGTTATTAAATCTTTAAATTAAAGTTAGTGAAAACCTACCCTTTTAAATCAAATTATATGTTAATCAAGAAAAAATAGTAATATAATAATAGCGAAAATCATGTATTTGTTACATTTTGTTGAAAAATTTATAGTTTATTTGAGTCAAATGAAAGGCTCTTTTAAGAACACACCACATTCAACATTCTGTTTAGTGATCAATAACTTGATTACAGAGATTTACTAATTTTATTTAAAGAGCTAATTATCATTGATATCACTATGAAATTATTGATATATCCCATACCTGGGCAAGTTCCGAACCTTTGTGTGTGGGTTTATTTCAGGATTTCTTGAAAATCTGAGGGGGGGGGGGGGGTCAAAAATCTCCGGTTTTCTGAGACACTTTTTCTCAAAATGCGTTTTTCCGCTAAAAATAAAAATTTTTTTTGGTGGATCAACCCCTATGCAAGCCCAATGCCTTTCCCAGTGGTTTCCAAATTTTTTGGTCCCTTATATGGGACATTTTTGCTAAAATTTCAATGTTTCCATTGAACATAATGTTAAACAGAATCATTTTAGACACATAAAAGGGTCGCGACCTGTAGTTTGGGAATTCCTGATATATCCTCTCTGTCAAATCTAAAGGTTTTTTAATAAAAATTCTTTTATAAGAATTCATTTTTATGAGCTTTTGGAAGACTAGTAAATAAATGAAATATCGAAAACATACCCCATTAACATTCCAATTGTTTATCGGGAAAATTTATTGTTAACGAATTCAAATATAAATGCTGTTTATGTTTCCCAATAAAACATAAAAAATTAACTGTAATTAAAGTTGAAAAAAATTTAAATTATAAACATTGATAGATTATTATATGCAGTTCAGTAATAAACTCGGCAGTATCTACAGTACTGTACACCTCTTTGGTTCACAATAGCATTAGTTTGTACTTAAATTAATAGATTACGATATCAGACCAAAAAACGCATATTTTGAAATTTTTTATATATTAACGTAACTCATGATAACCTAATATGACCCTATCAGAAAAGACAAGAAAGAACCAATCAAAACAAATCATACCAAACCTTATAAATATGATAAGTTGTGAATTTCCGGATTAAGTGGTAGTTTGTCAAAAGAGTGGACATTTTCTGCCTGTTTTAGGTTCGAAAACTACTATAATAATTATAATCTACTGATTCAAAATATATACCAATAATTAAATGATTTTTTGAAAAGAACACTTCTCTATCTGTTCTCTATAACTTTAATATGAAGAGATTACAGAAACCTTCACTGATTTGATATAAGAAACTTTTGATCATTAGTTAATCATAACTATAAGTTGAGATTAAAGATTGAAGTTCATCATTAAAATTAGTTAAAGGTTTATATTTCAGATTGAAATTCTTTTGAAAATACTATAAGTATTGAGTTCAAATATATATATATATAGTAATATAATAATATATATATATATTAAGATTCCGTTAATTTTCTTATTTAAAGTGGTTTCTCACAATGAGTTATAGGGGTCTAGGTCGATTGCCCGAAAGCCAATTTCCCGACAGGTACGTTTGCCCGACACGCCAATTGCCCGAATACTTATTACGTTTTATTATCTGACCTAGACTAATCTAACCTAACCAGAACCAAAGCTAAACTAACACTTATTGTATATTCAAAACATATTTAATTGGCCAGGGTCCTCCCCAATTCGATTGGCACCGCCGCTTGGCAAACTTCGCAGAGCACGCTTACCCTTTCTTTTATGTGAATTATAGTAAAAAATTAAACATAATTAGCTTTCATTAAATATTTTTTAGTATAAATTTTTATAAAAAAAAGTGGCAATAGGCTTTCGGGCAATCGGCCTCGACCCTAGTTATAGTATTAGATCAAAATTATTTTTGAGATTCATGTTTAGTACTAAATATTAATTAATATGAAAATCAATATTAATAAAAATATATGACACGTTTTAAAAAAGTTATTCGCATCAAAACGTAAGGAACCCTTTATTCTAAGCATAATATTTACAATTCATAACTATATGATTATGGAGTGCCTCAAAATATTTTACATTAATTTGAATAATTTATATATTTCTCGTGAATATACACTCAAAACTTCTTTTAAAAACTGTGAATTGAATGATCAAAATTTTATTTATGAGTTTCCGAAAACTTTTATGAGTCAAAGCATAATAATAAATAAGAAAATGCAAATCAAGACTTTATCGCTTGAAAGAACACTCTTTAATATTGTATCAATTTTGCCATTAATGTGATTCTAACTCTTCATAAATAATTCATTAGAAATTTTCAGATAAAAAGAAAAATGAATCGCAACAAAAAATAATGTTTCAATCTTTCAGTCAATGTTTTCCAACTCAGAGATGATTCGATAGAATAAAAGAATAAAAGCTTACAAAAGCATAAACTAAGAGAATAATAATTTACACAATATTTAATAGTATGACAGCATTTGAAGGACTCTGAGTTCAAGATCAATCAATTTTAAGAGAAATTTCATTGAACTTTATTGCGTTTGATCAATAAATCAATTAAATTTAAACTATTTTTTTAATCTATTTAATTATTTAATTAAATAATAGAGTAAATAATCTCAAAATTTTGAATATTCCTTAGATTTGTTGTTTTGAACAAACTTTTCAAAACAGAATCCAAATATGAATTCTAATTATTTTTAATGACTAAACATTGTATGACTAAAGATAGGCATGAGTTGCTTTATCAAAAGATTCCGGATCATCGATATTATTTTGGTTTAAAATGGTATTCAATGCATTCAATTTTTATTCTAAAAATTTTGCATATATTTGAATAACAAAACTTTATACCAAATACGTGAGCAATATAAACACAAAAAATTGCAATTCATTTTTTTAGAAATCTTAGATGAACTTAAAAAAAGGTTATTCATTGCCACAGACCCTCATGCAATTTTCAGATTTTTGATGCATATCCATATGATTTAATGATTTTTAAATATCTATATAATTGGATTGGTTTATAAAAGGCACTCTAATCAACAATAACATATCTAAGCATATATCTGACAAAATTATCAAATATTATAGTTAAATAACAT
>JAQGCH010001813.1:0-14332 GCA_034699485.1 Nanhermannia elegantula | reverse complement strand
ACCACAACCTAGGCCTCAGCCTCAACCAAATGAAAATAGTGATCCATGGGACCCATCCCAACCTCAACCCCAACCTAAACCCCAGAACCAACCTCAGCCCCAACCAAATCCCAGTGAAAATAGTGATCCGTGGAATTCACCTCAGCCTCGACCACAGCCTAGACCCCAGCCTAGACCCCAGCTTCAGCCCCAGCCAAATCCCAGTGAAAATAGCGATCCATGGAATCCACCCCAACCCCAACCTAGACCTCAGAACCAACCTCAGCCCCAACCAAATCCTAATGATAATAGTGATCCATGGAATTCACCTCAGCCTCGACCCCAGCCTAGACCCCAGCGTCAGCCCCAACCAAATCCTAGTGAAAATATTGATCCATGGAATCCATCCCAACCTCAACCCCCGCCCCAACCAAGTCCTGATGAAGAAAATGGCGACCCATGGAATCAACCGCAGCCAAAACCGATAGTGATTCCGGGCAGAGCACCAGCAAAACCCATAAGTTGGTCGACTTCACCCCCAGATGGATATGAACCAAATAGGCCCACATATCCTAAACCTCCGCCACAAGATTCTTATGGGCAGCCATTTAAGCCAACCTCATATCCACAACAACCTCCCGATCAAAATGAGCCCAACGCTCCTTCCGGTCGACCACAAGACGAGACCACATCAGATCAGCCTCTTCCAGCACTTGAACCGACTGATGAGTCAACAAATGGAGAGGTTCCTGACAACTGTCTAGAATGCATTTGTCAGGTATTTTAGATTTAAAAAGAAAAATATTACTTCTTTTTTAGGAATATACAGGAAGTATAGATTAGTGTCGGTATTTTACAATCAAAACTTTCACACTTTAACTTTAACAGAGATTTGGGTTATTGTTTCAAAGTTATTGTATAAACTAATTTTGTAAAAAAAAGTCGTTCATTAAACTCATGAAATGCTGATTTGAGGTTTAGGAGCTCGAGTCACTTCAAAAAGTGAACGACAACGTATACATCATTTCTTATAATAATGACCATAACTTTTAGAAAAACTTTAATTATAATCAATTTATACCAAATCTTTCTCTCAAAGTATCGAATTATTGACTTAAAATATAACTTATCTTTTAAAAAACTTTACTAATACAACACTTCCTTCACAAACTTATCGTAAAGTATTAATGACATTGTTGAACTCAATAAATGATACATTTAATTAAGTTTAATCTTTTGGAGGAAACATTTAAGATTTGATCAAATGATTTTCCTCATTGTTATTATGGTATGATTTTTAGGGCTATAATAATTCATAGAAAGGAAGTTATATTTTTTTATTAAATTTTACTAACATTTAAAACTGAATACGATTTTTGAGCTGAAATGATTGAACTTTTTTCAGGCGAGCAGTGATTGTGATCTCAATAAACAATGTGAAGGTGAGATTGAACTTATTGACCGAAAAAAACTTTCAATATAACAAAAAATTATATTCAGGTTCTTATTGTGGTCCTTATTTGATAAGTTGGGGCTATTGGTCAGATGGTGGTCAACCTGGTGGTGATTACGCCACCTGTGCTAACAATAAGGCGTGCGCCGAACGTGCAGTTAACGGATATATGAGTAAATGGAAGACGGATTGTAATGGAGACGGAAAAATAGATTGCACTGACTTTGCAGCCATTCATAAATTAGGTTCACATCTAATTATTTAAAAATCGATTGACAATCAATACTCAATTATTATTTCAATTCAAATTAGGTCCGCATTCATGTAATTCGGAAGCGATTCACGGCACCGATTATTGGAAGTCCTATCAGTCATGCAAAAGCCCTGCAATTGACGCGCGAAGTGCGAACTGACTTTTCTTTTAATTTTCAATAAAATATATTCGATCACAAAAAGCTTTTATTTATTGTTAACATATAATAAATCTCATCTTTACAGGGAGTTCAATATCAGCGCGAAGTATCTCTATATCAGTCCCAACCTCTATGTTATTCCCTCATGAGTCCCCAAATATCGGTCATCACATCCAACCAAGTAATGCGCCAACATATTATATCAATAATGAACAGCCGTCTAATCCAAGTTATTCTATAGATAACCCTCAAAGAGACCCTCATTCTTATGATAATAATCCTAATGCTAGAAATCCATACAATTCTGGAAGAGATGCCAGAGCTTTGCTAATAAATGAGCCCAACTCTGCTAATAATGCATTTGGAGTCACGTCAGGCCCACTTTCACCAACTAATTCATCAAATAATAGCATCTTACCTGACATACCGCGAGATTGTATGGATTGCATATGTCATGTATGTACTGTAGTCTTAATCTATTACTATGTTATTTATCTAATTATTGCCTAATAGTCAATAAATATAAATAAATTAATGAGAAATCGTGGCCTTTTAGGCGAGCAGTAAATGCGATTCGACTATTGGGTGTCAAAACGATGGTTTAGGCGGATATTTGTGTGGTCCCTATCAGATGAATTGGGCGTATTGGTCAGACAGCGGCAAACCTGGCATTAGAGGAAACTTAGAGAACTTGGAAAACTTTCAGTCATGTCTTAATAATAAAGAGTGTGCGGAAGCGACTATTCTTGGATATATGAGTAAATGGAAGAGGGATTGCAATCAAGACTCACAAATCAATTGCTATGATTTTGCTGCTATTCATAAAGCGGGTCCGACTAATTGTAACGCTCAATGGTTCATAGAATCACAGTATTGGTCAGACTTTAATGAGTGCTTCGATTTTCGAAGAAGAAAATGAACTCTTATTTTATGAACTCTAACAAAATATTAAATATTAGCTCAATAAATAAGCTCAACTGTTCTCAATGGTTCTCATTATTTACTACTTTACTAATGTCTATCAATCACAGGATGTGATATCTGTGTGATGTGACCTAATTTTAGTCTAAATATATAACTTATTGAGTCTACTTTTGAGGTCTCACTTAAGTTTGGAATTTCTCAAAAATGCCATACATTTGATTCAATTTTTTAGCACTCATTAAACAAATCATTTTTAGCCTTCATTTAATGTTAAATAATATCTAACAAACTGATAGTTTGGCTTAATTTCATTGAAAAAAGAAAAACAACTCTTGAAAAGGTTATCGAACTCTCCAATCAAAAAACCTATGATAGCAGTGAATATTTGCTCGAAAGCCAGGTTTGAAGAAAATTTTTTTAATAAAAGTTCTTATAGTTATATCAGAGCTTCCAATTATGGCAGACAATAGAAAGGTATATGATTTTAATCTGGTGTCTGTCTGTCTGTCGGCAACTTATGGGTCGTAATACTCAAGTCGTAGGTGTGACCTTTAACCTTTCGTGATTTATTGTGGCGCCGACTCAGCTTTTATGGGTGAGAATAAACGCGAAGCAATTAATGATCACACAAGTGACTGCTTTTTAAAAAAAACTTCTCCAGTGTGAGCACAACTATAACTATAAGTCTCAGATCGTGCGAATCGCGCCCACAGTAGAAACAAATGAAACTAAATTCGACCGCAAACAAAAACTTTAACTACAAATTATGTATATTTAGATATAAACAAACGGTGGGAGTCAATTATTCGCTATCACTAATCGATAATAATATACTGTTTTTTTAATTATCAAAATCTCTTTTTCATATTAAAGGCGTTAAGATGTTAGATATATAAACATTCATTTTTTACCCAAATTTTCACATTTTTTTCATCTTTAGATTAAAGTTCATTCTTTACCAGTATTTAAATGAGTTATTGTTTCAAATTATAATAAAAACTAAAAACATGTTCAAAATAAACTATTATTCCTTTTTTAATAGATTTGCCAATAATTGAATACAATTTGTTAATTATTATCAGAATTGATACGAATAAGACTTATGTTAAAGTTTGAATCATTTTGTTTAAAATTATCAAATTATTAAATAAATGAATGATAAGTAATAATACCTGATATTTATTTGAAAGAAATAATGCATTTTTTATTTGAAATATTATATAAACTTATATTAATTAATGCAATACATTCTTGAATATAAATCGACTGAAACAAGTCTTACCCGTAAGTGATATCTAATATTATTTACGTAGAGATCTATTGATTTATTTTTAAACTAATTATCTCGACATTGAGTGGTTTAAAATAAGTACTTATTTTTCGTAAAAATAGAACTCTTATCAATTATATTGATATTCATATTTATAACAATTAGAAAAATAATGAAAAGCTATAGAAATAGATGATAACTGTAGTCAAATGTACTCAAATCATAGCAAATGTTCGCAATCGACAAACTCTTGTAAATCATGAGGCAATTCAATGCCGTTATGGGTCGCGAACTCTATGATGGCTTCAAACTTATCCTTAATATCGTTGACTTCATTCCTGAGCTTAATGTTTGCTTCACCTAATTGTCTGATGTCTGTGACGGCCATCACTTTTTCGGACTCGAGATCTCCTGAAAGGCAATCACACAATAAGAACAATGACACAATGCAGTGACCCCCACCCCACGTACCCTTCTGTTCCAACCTCTTATTACGACAAGAGGCGGCATAACCCCTATTCTTGAGTGTTCTCCTCCTCTGTTTCATTTTGACGATTTCGTTTCGACTCATACCAGACATTTTCAACTGACGGTTTAGTTCGCGCACAGAGAGCGTCACCAACTGGTCGTCTGAGAGCTGCGATCGGCCACACATCGGCTCCATTTTGGGCTCAATTCGGCTCAAATCAAAATGAGAGTCAATTGAAGTTAAGTCTAAATCACTGTCAAAACTGTCGTTTGAATCAATCTCTTGTTTAATATCAATATTGATATCAATATCTCTATGAATGTTATGAATGTTTTTCACTTTATTAACGTCTTTATCATTGCTTGACTTCAACGACTTCAATGGCTTTCTTTTGTTTCTTTTCTTCATTATATTATAGCTATTATTGTATTGTATTTATTGACAAATAATTAATTTAAATAAATTCAAAACAAATGCTTTGTCACGACTGGAGTGCAATTCATCAATAATCGCATATTTGCCTCATTTTAAGCATTTATTTCATTTATTCATCATTTGTATTGAGATTTTGCTTAAATTTCTACAAAAGTTTTTCACAAATTGTCTCAAAATTGAATACAAATGTGTGACGAAATGTCAGTAAAGTTTTGCGCATAAACTCATTCAATATTCATATATAATATTATAATATAGTGTTTTACACTACAAATACGGTATTTAGTACTGTATCATACAATTCATATAATTCTTCAAATAAAAGACGAATATAATTATAGTAAAAGTATTTTTCACTGCAAATCAAATAAGAGATCAATTCTTATAGTTATTTATTAAACTTTTCTCATCTCAAACAAATTTATATTTTTGTGTTTTATATCAAATGAATGCCTTTATGTATTGTGCTCTTAACAGAGTCTCCTTTTTATGGTTAAACTAAACTATACTATCGTTGTATTTATAGTATGTATGGGTGTTATGTATGGGGTGTTCAACAAGTTTGTGGTCATTATTGTGAGCGCGTGTCTCACAAATAATAATGAGCAGAGACAAGAGGTTTAGTAATAAAAAAATACTATAATCCTATTGTAGATGAGAAGAAACCCTTAATTATATGCAAGAATGACCATACTCTTTAACAATCTATAAATCCTATTCAAAGGTTCTTCGGAATCGTAGACACAGGGGTTATGACAAAGCATGTATGACAGTGAGACATGGCTTAGCGCTGCCACGCGGGTTCTTGGCAACCTAACCTAACCTAACTAAATTAATACTAATTAACACTATTAACATATACAATTCAGTTTAGTTAGGTTAGGTTGGCCAGAACCCGCGCGCTAGGCCATGTCTCACTGTCATACATGCTTTGCTATTACCAGAGACTGTCCTTTTTCAGGAAAAAAACATCAAAAATTCGGATAAATAAATTCAAGTTTTATTAGTATTAATTCGATTATTTGTAATACAGATAGAAAATTAAGGCAAATAATATTTAATAATTCAATAGTATTTGAGATATATTATGTCTTCTATCAGAAAGAATTTCTCTATATTGAGAGAAAAATCCATAATGCGCAAGGTAGGGGTTTTGCCTAGTTACCGGCCACCCAAGATTTTCTGAGTTTCATAAATCGTACTTTGGTCACCATCTGACTTTTTTAAGTTTTTCTAAAATGTATCCTTTGGTCCCCCATTTGATGCTTTTAAAAAAATTAAATATTTTTGTCCCCCTTTGACTATCATTAAAGATTAAGATTTGTTTAAAATTTTAATTTTTTTATAAGAATTAAATTTATGCTTTAATTGGTCAAAAAATTGCATTAGAAATTGATTCTTGAATACTGCTTCTGATTTGGGCTTATTCCTAAAGAACTTTGGATACAATTTATAAATAAACAAAAGATTAGCTTACTACATATATTTTTAGGGTTTCCTGAAATTTTATTGCATTTTTTGCTATAAATTTTTCTATTCTTAACTAAATTCGGAAAAATTCGGAAAATCAGACAAAAGCGTCGAA
This sequence comes from Nanhermannia elegantula, assembly GCA_034699485.1. Classification (NCBI taxonomy): domain Eukaryota; kingdom Metazoa; phylum Arthropoda; class Arachnida; order Sarcoptiformes; family Nanhermanniidae; genus Nanhermannia; species Nanhermannia elegantula. The sequence goes on along the minus strand of JAQGCH010001813.1, from coordinate 7,804 downwards.
ATTCGGACTTTTCGGAACTTTAATATTCACTCATTTTTCTTATTATTTCGTGATCGGTACACATTTCTTAGTTTTCGAATGTTTAGAGCAACTGAGAAAAACTCGTATTTCCCGACAAAGGACAATCTCTGGTCATTACCCCTGGTGTCTCCCTTGAATATTTAAAGTGCTTTTAGGTAAATTGCTAATAAAACTTCAAAAGCATATTTTGCGCTAATTTTTATATAATTTTTATTAACTTATTCTTAAATATATTTTAGTAAAAAATGATAAAGATCGGTTTCTGACACCTAAAAAACATTCCCTTGTTAGTGTTGCCAGATTTTGATGAATCTTTCCCTTGAGACCAAGGCTCGGTTTTTAGTTTTCTTTATTGTTTCAAAGCTTCAAATAATTTTATGGACTTCTTATATCTCGGTTTTATTCAAACTGTCGAAAACTTGTGCCTGAAGGGAGGGGTCAAAATCTGGACAATACATGCCAAACCTGGACGTCTGGCAACCGAAAATCTACTTCTATACATAATTAGTTTGATTGGCTTGGGTCTGACAATCGCTCGTAACAAAAATTTATTTATGATAAATATTAGTACAGAAAAAGTTTTTGATAACTGTCAATATCTCATGAATTAAAGGCTAAGCCACTGACAGACACATTGAGACGTAACCTCTGTTTAAGTAAAAAGTAATCGATTGGTTGGTATTTGAGTGGGAATCCAACAAAACTTAAGTCTAATAAATGGTCTAATTATTTATATTGAAAAAAAGTTTAGATTAAAACTCTTTAATCAAAGTTTATGTAATTTTAGAATTAGTTTGTAATGCGGTCGCAGTTGAATGTAGTCTGACATTGAATTCTTAAGTTTCATAAAGAGATACATTTGTTAGGCTTGAAAAGAGCTGATAATAAATCAGAATATTCACATCTCAAAGTTGAGTATTAATTAAATTTATTGATGAAAATATTTCTAAAACTTGAATAGAAGTATCAAAACACAGAAAAAACACTTGACTTCGAAGCGATAGTTTGATGATTATTGGCTCTAAAATATATGCACTTCAATAACTAGTTATCTGTTACCCAATTAATTAAAACTGAGTCTAAAACCTAATTAGGCTTTGACTCAGAACACATGAGTCAGTAATGGGAACACAACCGAGAATTGACTTTAAGAAAACAAAGCAATCTTTAAGTATACTTGAGTTATGATCAATAGCAGAGTATTTGAACAGTATTTCACACTTGAGATAGTTTTTCTATGAATTATATTATACATGCCTTATAAATATCTGTACATTCCTCATAATTCACTACAATTGAAAGAATAAATGCTTATAAACTTATATTCAAAAATATTTGACGGAAAAATGATGAAAATTAAAAAATAGACAATTCATTGATATTTTATAATAAAAGCTAACAATTGACCACTACTTTGAAATAGACATTTAATATTCTTAAATATGATAAGGTATCAATTAACTGTTAGGCTATTACTCTCTTTCTCACATTTGATGAGAAGAATGATTAAGTATCAAAATAATGATAGCAATGATAGCAATTTATCTGATGATGAATTGTCGTTAATATTATATGAATCATGTTTTGATTTGAGTCTTGAATTAAGCTTTAAACTAAATGTCAATTAATTAGCAAATGAACTGAAATAACATTCGTTGTGAAAGTTAAGCGGTTCACGTTTTGCGCTTTCGGTATAGAAATTGCTTTTAAGAATAATTATTAGTGATGCGTATCAGCTCATTTGCGTCCAGATTGAGCTTACGTTAGCCAAAGAGACGTTAGCTTCAGTTGAGATGAGCTCTAGCCTGAGGGCTACTCAGCACTCAACTGATTAAAGATATGAACAGATAAAAAGAAATAGAAGTGTAAAGAATTGAAAAAATATTGCTTAAATTGGTAAATCTCGAACCCATTCAATATAAGTAAGCTTGAGATGAGAGCTGAGCCTATGCACACCATTAATATAAATGCAGAACAACTTCGAAATAATACTCAAACTGAATTCAGTCACGAATTTGTTATTTCGCTAAATACGATCATTATTAATGGCGAGCCTTATAATTATAATAATAGTGATCGCAGTGACTGATCTATAATGTCATAGTTTAAGTTAAAAGTGGAAGTTTTATTACAGGAGCAATTGGTGCCTATATTGTTACCCATAGTCTGTATAATTAAGGAAACGAAAGCTAAGGTTATGAGTAAAACATCTAAATCTTTGCTATTGTGAGTGATTTACAACAATATAAGCAGACATCGACACTAAAACACAAGTTAATAAAATACAGATTTATATACATTACTATTAATAGTCACTGTATGATTGATAAGTACTTGTATAAGGAAATAAACTTACAACCAAGTTATTAAACAACTTATTAATTATAAAATTTATTCAATGATCAGATATTAAGCTGTGATTGCATTGAAATGAAATTGAACAGAAAAATCTATTTCACAGTAAACTTATGGGACTTTAAAAAAGTTCATTAGATTTAGTGGAAACTTATGGGATGGACTGACGCCAAAAGTTTGCAATTCTCATGTCTACAGTTAAAGACACATTTGTAATTAATCAACTCATGTCGTGATTGATGCTCTATTGTGTTCAATATTAGTATTTCATCTGTCGTTTCCAAAATACTAAACAGTTAAAGATATCGATGATTAAGGATTTTACCGAAGCTTTAGTTATTCTATTATTTTGAAACAAAGAAAGAAACTTTGGGTAAAAATTTGTGCATAGATGAGGAAAATCTTGTTTCGATCTTAAAGCATATCTAAGATTTATTTTGCAATATTTCATAATAAAAATAATACATTTAGAGCATATTCATGTTTATTAATAATAAAAAAAAGTGGTCCATTGAAGGTTGAGTATAGAGACTGGTAATTATATAGTTGAAGCTGATGTCTGGCTCAATAAACTAATTAATTTAACTCTTTTGAGTCGATCTTTGCATAAAAGAATATATAAACATAAAGAAATACTCTTTAAAAATATTGACTTTTCAAATGTAAATCCTATGCAAAATTGACTGAGATCTTGATCGTGTAACTACACAATGATTTTATATATTTTTGTATAATTGTTTTTTTTCATATGACTCTTGTTGACCTTTTGTCTAATTGTCGATAAATTAAGGATAACATTAAGATAAGGAATGTTCACAATGAGGACAATTCAAAGTTGAACAATGAAAGGCTGTTTTATGATAGTTTGTCGTAGAATAAAATGAGTTGATATCCGTTTCATTAAATTAAAGTCGAACTCATGCTATTGTGAAGAGTTGAGTATTGAATAGAGTTTGAGTTGAAACACATACCTATCTATTAAAGTTTACCGAAATTCCAATTAAAATAAAAAATTTAATAAGTATTCATTCGAACGATTATTATGTAAATAAATTGATAAAAAATGCCATTAATTCTTGAATTCAGTGAAACGTCTTTCAAAAGTACTTTGAAAAGCACTTTCGGCCATATATTACAAGTTAATGACTATATCGCTAATCCCTATTATATGACCTCTCTTTTCAAAATTTTCAAAAGACCTCTCACTTTGAGACTAATCTCTTGAGAAATGTAAAACTTATTAAAGTTACAAACAAGTGATAAATTTTGAATGCGGTAACGAAGTGTAAAAGTTTACACTCAATGAGACGCGACTTTGAGGCACACAAGTGAGCGCCGATTTTCCGGTCCATGCAATAGAGAGTCTGAATGTGGCTGAATGTGCCTGAATGTGGCTCAAAGAGCCTGAATGGCCAATAATGAATGTATGAGCAAAAACTTGAAACAATTAAAACGTGATGATTGAAAGCATAGAGGGGTGGGAACCTTCAGATTCTGTCGGGCACCACATTTCACTCATCAATTACGTTAAGACTCAAGAGTTATAGTGTTTAGTTTAGAAGTTGAGTCTCAATGACACAAACATGTAAGCAATGGTAAGCCGATCAACAATTGACTTGTTCAGTGTTCAGGTACAGTATGCATAATATAATATTTTTTGAGTTTAATTTGTTGAGCACAGCCTTATCTAAATTTCGATCAAACTTTCAATAAAGAGGGTGTGCGGCTTATTATTATATTTAAGGGGTCTATCATTTGTGCCAACGTATGATGTGGTCTTTATAAAGTCTCGGCGGCGCCACTGCGAGTTAGTTGAAGTGTTTTAGGCGCCACAATTGCGCGCGAGTCTGTCCGCCGCCGCCCATCGCCACAAATTGCGTCGGGAGGGGATGTGGTGCGAGGGGCGTAAGTGGCACGAGGGAGAGGCGCACTCGGTCTATACCATTATAACGATTCAACGACCTGTATATGCAGTGGCGGAACCAATCATAATAAATATTCAACATCTGTCACCAATTGGAGTGTAGTTTAGTTATAGAGTTTCTCTAGTGTTACAACTAATACATCGTTTATTTATTATTATTATTCTTGAAAATGCATTTAACTTTTGATGTGAACAACATTAATAATAATCTGTACCTCAACTTATATGAGAAGCAGAGGTTAATATATTTTTAATCTAAGTTGAGTTTGAAGTTTACAGCTTTACAGCTTTCAATTTAAAGAAACAGGAAATCCAAAAATTTTGGCATTAGTTTTAGTTTTAAAACTAATGTTAAGTCAAAAAGAGTCAGAATATTATTGTGAGCAAAAAGAGAAAAACTTTTAAATAGCTTTTGGTGTTTGATGAGAAACAGGGGTGCGTTTTAAATGTTGTATTGTTAGTATTTAAGGTTTTCAAATGGTATATATTGTCATTTAGGGTATGTGTGGAATGTTTGTTCTGGTGTGGCGTAAAGTAGAGCCAAATAGTTCTACAATTCTAGTGCTGTAGTGGTAGTGCCCACTCATTCACAATAATAAAAGTTTTGCCAAATGCTAAAAACTATTATACTATTACTATTGAATACAATCCACTTCTTTCTAACTTTAATACCATTACTAATTTCTTTGTATTCGATTTATTATAATTCTCACCGCAAACACATTCCGATAGTTATTACTAAAGCGATAATTCCATATTAGCCTCAAGTCAGGAACAAATAAGTAGAAACTGATAACAAATTATTCATTACAAAGCACACCATTCACTACTGCATCCAACTATTGCTTCTATTCTAAAAAAACTCAATACTCTAGATCTGAAGCCGTATACCTGACATCATCCTGAGTGAGATCATCATAAAGTCTCTCGTCATCACCGCAAAGGTCATCGAGTAGATCGCTTCCCACGTGACCCGTAATGCAAGACTTGTTCTGTTTCTCAATGTTATTAATTCTCGCCCACACATAGACAGATACGTTACTTGTATTAAACATCTGGGCTTTGAGTCTAAAATAGAGTCGATTAAAGCGTCTTATGTCTGACCATTTCCGATTACCGGTATTACCGCGCGTAAGGTCAGTAACCACTTATAGCCGCGATGGGGTCAGCGGGTGAGCTGTGTTCGCCCACGTGACTTTGCGTGACTCTGAGCCTGAGCCAGAACCGGGTCGAAACATTCTCACAATTGGCTGCATATATAAAATTCACTCGAGAATAGTTGTATTAAACATTAAAAGTTACTGTTATTATGCGCCATAAAATTTAATACAGCTTTGAAAAAGTGATACAATAAAAAACATTTCATTTTTATAGACTATCATAACTGAACTTTTTTAAAGCACTTATTATTAATATTATAATAAATTGCAATATTTGTTTTCTTTTCTTAATTCCTTCCCATATTTGTGTGTTTGAATTGAATTGAATGTGAGACTCACACCACTCACAACACATCTATGAGGTAGTGGCGTGGCCACAATCACAGTGAGTGGGCCGGCGCCGAGTGGAGAGAGACCTAAGAGAAGGAGAGAAGAGAGAGAGAGAGAGAGAAAGAAAGACCAGAGAGAGGAGAGGGGAGAGAGACGAGAGAAGTTGTCTCTCATTTCTCATGCAACGCATCTCTTGCTATTCTATACCATTCTCTAACAAGTAATGATGCGCTTAAGAAGTGTACAACAAAGTGGACTGCATTCGCACTGCTGTCAAACTATTATAACATTATGCTTATTGTCCATATTAGTAGTGACCATATGCTCACTGCCCACACGTGACCACAAACAACATCACAAGCGTAATCGGAAGTCACACCAAAATTCAGTGCAAAGATCAGCATTTCTGGCTCTGCGCTCATCACTCGGTCCATCACTCGGTCGAGTGCCACAAATGAGAAGAAATTTTTGTCAAACAGTTCCATATAAGCAAAAAATTCAAGAGCCAGGCTGTATATCAAGGACAGTGTTAAACGCTTACTGTTACGGCGCTTGTAATTCATTTTTCATACCCGGCAATGGAAACGATAGTTTGCCATTCAGTTCATGTGCCTTTTGTTTGCCACGAAGATTCAGGTGGACAACCGTGAGACTCAAGTGTCCGGATTCAGTGCCGAGTATAAGACGCAAAAAGGTGCAAATAGTGTCAAAGTGTCGCTGCCAAACAGAAATGCTTCGGTGATTAAATTATTACAATTTATCTCATTTTTCAATTAGTAATTATTGATACAAATCTAATAAACTATCGATTATTATGTATATATAGACTACCCATAAATCAAATCTATTCAATATATGAAATTCTATATATATTTGTAATATTATATAAGAATGTTGTTAATACTTATTCCAATTGTGTGCCATTTAAACAGTTGTACAAAAAACATTATTTACTTTAATTTACACATATTTTCTTCAAAAATCAACTCTTAATTAATTTATGAACAATAAAGTTGTCATTTTATGAAAGTTTGATTCACTTTAATTCAATTTAATTTTTCGGTTTATATAAATAGAACCTTAAAAGGACAATCTCTAATTTCATGTGATCTCTGTCTGATTTAAGTCCGATTTATTGAATATAAATTTAAATAAATATAAATAATGCATATAAAAAGCCATGAAAAACCGTGTGGGCCCGAAGGTTCTACTTGGACTCAATCTCTTATAGAACTGTATGAAAATTTTTTGACTATCCGGGAAAAACATTTATCTAATTAACATTCGTAATGATATTTTAATAAATTTTTATTAAAAACCCAATACATCTACTTATTATATCTGTAGATGTTTTTCAAAATTTTTATTAATTATTACTTTTTAGTTTACATTTGATTAATACAGACTTTTATGATATTCTTCTGCTAAACCTTCTGAAAATTCTTAAATATTCTGTTCGCCAGAAAATGACTTTTGAAATTAGATTAAACTAAACAAAAATTATAAATTTTAATTTTCCGCTCTTATAGTAAAGTACAGTACTTAAGTTTTTGTTTTCAATTAATAATCGTTTGTATTTACTGTAACTTTAAAAGTATTGCTAAATATTGCCTGAAGTTTAATTTTAAAGAGTTTTTTGATAAATATTGCTGACAGAACTGACGCGATTACTTGTATAACAAGTAAATTAAAAATAAGTAAAAGTTCAATTAATTCAAAGCCTTCACTAATTTTTGATAAATTCGATGAAATTGATTACAAACCCATCAATTAAAGTCAACACAATTTAAGTTTTATTGCTTTATATGAGATTTGAAGAAAAATAACTATAGTAAAGAAATTGAATTCATTCAAATTGCAACCCATTGACAGTTTAGTAGAGTTTGTTCAAGAGTTGAAGCTTTTTATGTAAAAGATTGAAAAATTAAACGAAAAGTTTGAAGCAGAAAAATGCAGCACTTTATGCAACTACTAATCACATTAGCGGTTCATGAAATAAAAGATTATTTATTTG
>JAQGCH010001812.1:0-14335 GCA_034699485.1 Nanhermannia elegantula | reverse complement strand
GCTGAATCGAATGAGACCGGTCTCAACTTCCTAGACCCTCGGGAACCCCCCCATACCTCCCTTCCCGTGGGTGACCGATTTTATCATCAATTAGAAAAATTTGCGTATACGTTATTATATTCTAAGGTTAATACAGTCAAACTCTTAAAATCTTTCTTTTAAGCCACATATTAATAATTAACATGCCCAACAACTTTTCGGTAGAGCAGTGTTGAAGGGCTCTGCAGTAGAAAAAATTAGCTGTTAATGTTAGATTAGGTTAGTTATTTGTATTTATCAATAGGCTTAACGAATTTAATAAAATTTACAATTAAAAGTAGGTTTTACTCCTTACTTTTACTTTTGATCAACATTACATATCAGCTTTTAGTATATATTAATTTATAATATTATATAAATATTTGTTGTTCTATAATTGCCAATTTTGATAATGCATCAGCTTTTGAACACGTGCTAAATTATTAAATAAAGTAAATATTACAAAAAACACTTAGTTCTTTTGATTGGCAGCCTCTCGAGGATCGCCTGTAACATATTGTATTTCAAATATTATTTACTTAATTTTCTTATTCTTTTGAAATTATTTTTGTAATAAACTTGAATTCAAACACGTTTTGCAACCATTTAAACAAACGCTATATTTCATTGATATTTCTCATGTAAATAAAATGCAATTTTATTGAATAAATATTTTTGAAATATTTATTAGTTTCGTATTTTATATGAAATTAAACATCAATATAATGTTTACTAAGGTTTTTGCGAAAATTAAGCAAATAATCATTGAATTTAAATAAACCCTATGAAAAGTATGAAAATCATTACACAATTAGCAAAATACAGATAAATCTCATAAGTATTAATCGCAAAAAATTCATAACAATAGTATCCAATTACAGGTCCTGAAAGCTTTTCAATCAATTGACAAACTTTGAACTTTAGTTTGAGTTCAACAGAATTTGTGGCTACGATTGAGTTTAAACGTTGATACGGTCTGACAGATGCAGTTGGAACTGAAGACATTATATAAGCCAAACATAAAATTGCAAAACATATAATAATTATTAAGGATATTAAAGCTAAACGAATAATTGTGTCCAATCCCAACTGCATAACCAAATGAAATGATTGCCCCAATCATTGTAGTATATGTTTCTGTCACGCAAATAATTGCAGCCAATTTACATTTTTTACTAAATATTTTCAAATATTTTTCATTAAGCGCAAAGTCATCTGATTTTCTTATTTTATAAAGAATTTCATGAAAAGGACTGTCGAACTTAAATTCAATGTATTGAATAATAAATCCTATTAAAAAATTAATGTAATTATCAAAATTGAATTCTTAATATGTTTATCTTTATATTTAATAATAATTTTTTATTTTGTATTAATATTTGGATTTTAATATAAACATTGTTATATTTATAGTAGAGGTCTAAAACATGAAAATTTTTAAAACCCGTACCCGCAAAAATTTCAAAACTGACGCGCAAAAACCCATAAAATTTTTAATCCACAAGATTAATCCCTAAATTCTGTTAAATTATTTGATATATATTTAAATAAAGCAGTTTTTTTTATTAAATTTGATTATCAATTCTATAATCCTAAAAAATATAATTAATTTACCAAATAAAATTTGTAATATTAGCCAAAATTCAGCCATTAAATTTAGGTTTATACTTGTTGCGGGTTCTTAAATAAAATTTTTCAAACCCACACCCGCGGGTTTGTATTTTAAACCTCTAATTTATAGTTACCCCGTCATCGATATAATAAATGTAAATTTCGTCATTTTTTGTAAACTACTGGAAAATTGAAACTAATAATCAGTGGACCACTTAATAACCACATTCCCAGTAAAGAGATCAAAATTTACAGTTAATCATGCAATAAAAGCTTAGTTTTATAATCAAATATTATTTCACCAACTCAGGGTTCAAAAGTATTTCATTGATTATTAGTTTCAATTTTTCTGCAGTTTACAACAGAGTTGGCCAAGCTCGAAAGCTCCGAGTGGAGTGAGCTTCTAAAAATCTTGAAAATCGAAAGGGATGTTAAATTTTAAAGGGGAATAAATAGTTCATAAACACTGATTAAATTAGTGTTTCACAAATTTATTTCATTTTATTATAAAAATGTTAATTTAAATAGAGGTTCATGGCTAGAACTTCGGAATTGAACCCGAACCTCGATGTACTAAACCCTATGGACCTTGAACCCGGGACTTTTTTAAAATTATGACCCGTACCTGTGTCTAAACCAGGGGTCTGGTTTCAGATGTCCATAAATTAATCATGCTCAGCAGTATTTAAAATAAAAATTTAAATTATAAATAATATAAATATAAATGAAATAAAATATGAAAATTGAAAATATAATAACCGTAAATTGTAGAAATCAGTAATAGGAGGGCAAACCCAAAGAGAAAAACAAATGGGTGCACAAATAAAAAAGCATAGTATCCAAATATAATTTCTATTAATTTGTAATCAAAGAGTACGCCAAAAGCAAGTATTACGAATCTTAAGCAAGAAATATAAACATTCAAATTTAAGAGAAATGTGATCCAATGTACTTTTAATGATAATTTTTTAAGCGAATATTCCTCTAATGATTTCGAAGCAATTATGTGAAAATATGACAAACATTTCTTTATTATTTCTAACCCTTCATATGGTTTATTATTATCAAAGCGTAAAAATCTTAAATTTAATATTTTTGAAATCATATTTTATACTAAGATAGTTTTATTTTTTATAAAATAGTAACCTTTTGGTTTTGACCAATTTTTTAAATCATTATAACTTACGAAGCATCACAAGTTAATTATAGTGTATAAAAATATTGAATAAAAATATATATTTTCTCCGAATATTATATTAAAATATAAATTTTTTCAAAAATCGCAATGATCATATATATAATATAGAGTTGATACATACATATAATAAATATAGGAGGTATTATTCCAGTTATACCACCTCAGTAGACTCTCCACATCGTCAAGATTTTTCTTGATTGTCAAGAATTTTTGCTCTTTTGAGTAATTTGTCCTGAATTTGAAACGGGCTAAATCTTGACGCAGTTTATAAAGACTTAGAAAATAAAGTGTAAATATAATATAAAATTAAAATATAAAAGATTCTGCTAAGCAAAACTTTTAGCCTATTAATGATTTTGAATCTCAAAGGAGTATAAATATCAGCGTTACATTTCCAATATATTAAAGCACGTGAAAAATAGTCAAAAATAAGCTTTTTCAATTTTTTCTAAGAGAAAAAGAAAAAATATTATAACTACTTTTTATAGCTTCGATCTTACATTTAAGCAGCCAAATCCAATAAAAAATTCTTTTAGGCTTAAATAAATAATGTTTTTATTTAATAACTCGTTTTGCATGATTTTATAAGTAATAATAAAATAATAGATTTTAGCACCTTGGTCCCCTCTTTGAGAAATTGGTCAAGATTTGACCTAAAAATAATGTGGAAAGTCTACCGAAAAGGTAGTGCGCCCACAATCAAGGGTGACAATAGGGGGTGATCTCATATTACTCATTAACACATATCATATAAATTTAATTTTGATACTCAGGCGATACTATTTTTGAATTATACACCTATTAATACCTGTAAATATTAGACATAATTATTTGTCATTAACGGGTGTTTTTCTGATCAAAATACAAGTGGCGACAGATTTTTACTGCACTGCTTTATTGAATATTGCCCATTGACTATTGAATAACGTTGCCAACCGTACCGGAATGGCTGGGACAGTACCGGAATCGACCTCTGTGTCCCGGCCGAAGAATTGGGTCTTTCCATATATGTCCCGGAATAGATTATGTGAAATTTTTAGAGAATTAATTATTTATTCATTATATGACATGAAAAATATTTGTGTCCCGGAATGTCCCGCAAAAGTTTGATAAACATGATGAAAGTCGAGGAATCAAACACATTAGAGTTGGCAACGCTATTCAAAACTGTTATTTCTTGGGTTCACAACATTTGATTTAATATAATATAATTTATATCATTTAATTAAATTTAAACACAGACTATGTGTCAGTTTATATTCTCTAGTTGTATAAATGGCTGATACAGTAGAAATCGGTGATACAGTGATAGATACAATTGGAATTATTGATCAAATTCGCCAGTTTTATGATAGATTTCAGGAAGATTCTGCAGAAGCATTTGTAAACAACCTTCTTCGCTCTATTATTTACGCCACGGGATTTAAGTACAATGTTATGATTTTCAACGTATCTACCTTTGAAGGGCCATGTGTTACACCTGAAGATGTTGTGCATTACAGCACTGTTTATGCATTCGAAACAACATATGGTATTTGGGTATTTTCTGGGAGAGGTCGATGGACAAATTTAAGCATACTTGGATGGCACAGTTGGGCTGGCCATGGTAATATAAAAAGATACGACGTAGATGGCACACCTAATAATAAATCTGGAAGAGTTATGATTTTTTCACCTTTACACTCCAAAATTTGAAACTCATCCCTCCTTGAGATAATACACAAGTGATTCCAATTACACATCTTAAGTAAACTCTATCCAATTAAAAACTTTACACAGTTTGCTTTATTAACACTGATGTCGCTCTATATGTTTATGCATGTTATTATGATCGTCGCGACATCAGTGTTAATAAAGCGAAAAGTGTAAAGTAATTAATTGGATAGAGTTTACATTAAAATAGGTTCAATATCAAAAATCAAAAATTGCTATTTAGTAAAAATATTTTCTATTAATATACTGTATTAATGATAAAAAATACTCATTTAATGATATATTAATAAAGTTATATAAAATTTAAATTTCATAATAAAGATAATTAATATTATGGTATACTGTACAGTAGTTTTAATGTTTAATACAGAATAGAACAAAAATTTAATGAAAATTCAATCAAATTAATTAATATGAAAACATGTACTGTATTTCTAATTTTAGTCTTAAAGAAAATTAAATAACATAAGTATTTTACAGGTTTAGTACTAAAACTCACATTTCTTTTATTAATTATAAAATGAATAATTTTTATCCCAATATAATATTGCCTCAGAATCTTATCATTAGTTCTGCTGAAAGCAATTTGCATAGGCATGAAAACCCTGAGCCCAGGTGACCACGTGTCCATGAATGGCCTGGACAGTCCAGGAATTAAGTTAGGCGTCCAGTGTCCAGGGCATACCCATTCCTGGACTATAACTGTCCAGAAATTATGAGATTTTGTTATGCTTGAGATAAAAATGCACTTTTTAGAAAAGTTGTAAAACAATTTAAGATTTTGTTACGTTGAGAGGGTTTATCGTAAGATTTAACTCCCACATGTTCATTTAAAGCTTAAAATCTCATGGAGTCAGGATAAAGTATTGCTTTAATGATTAACTTAATTTTATTTACATGATAGAAATATTTTATCATGTAAATCAATGTTAAAGCATTACTTTAGTGCTTGCTTAATTTTCTATTACGTAAAAAAAATTTATAATTTATGTCACTGTTAGTATTAAATTTTGTGCTTTTAAATTGAAATTTAGTCCTTAAAAAGTAAATCAAATTGTTTAAAGAATTCTAATTGTTTGAGTAAATTAAAATGTTTGCACCGAAGTGGAGAACCTGTTCATTCGATAACAAATTGAAACAGAAGATTCTCAAGTGTTCTTGTAATGACATTGTTGATTTTATAAAATACAATACAACTTTGTTAATGGAAAAAATATACATTATGTAAAAAATAGTCAATTCTTATTCTATTCTTGTTCTAATCTTTCAATAAATAATTTTAAAACTTAAGAATTTTGCTAAAATTTTTACCTTGGTCCCCCCCCCTTTTGGTTTCGAATGTCCAGGAATGGGTCTGTCAAAACCTGGTCACCCTGCCTTAACCTGAGGCTCGTGAGCTTAGGCTCAAAATCCTTATGGCAACTATTTTTATTTAAATCATTCCGAAGTGCTTCACAATTAGATAGCCCCGTATTATATTTAACAGCAACACGTCATCCGCATATTGAAAAACATGCGAAATGATATCATTTGATAAATTATTTACAAATAAATTGAATAAATGGGGGATGAGATCGCGCCCTGACTTAAACCTGATTGGACTTCATATATAACTGAAAAAATATCATTAAATCTCACATATTGTTTCCTATCGGTTAACATGTTTCCCACTTATTTTATTAATTTATAGTCAATTTTAAATTTCTTAAGTTTTTCTAAAAGTAATTTTACTGGAATTTTATGAAAGACTTTTTCAAAATAAAAAATGAAATGAACAGCTAAAACAGTTTTATCATTTAAGGAGAATATTAAATTTTGTATATCAATGTGAAATCCCTTTTTAACCCATATTGAGATTTAACAATTAAATAAGAAGTTCTGCATAACATTTTTTGAAGTATAAGTCAATCAAACATTTTAATGATATTATTCTGTAAAGTGATGCTACCATAGGATTCCATTTTACTTTTGTTTTTCCCACTTTTATGTACAGAAATTACTTCACAAATTTTGAGTGTTTTAGGAATTTCCTCGAAATACATTATTTTGTTAAAGAGAGTGAATAAAAATTTTGAAATCCCTGAAATCCAGGAATTTAATACTTCATTTTGAATACCATTAGGCCCAGGGTTTCACTTTTTATTAAAGTTTTGTATCATAAGAATAATGCGATCCATTCAAAAATAAGAATTTCAATGAAAGAATAAGAGGAATCATATGAAGTAAATATAGATTTTAAAAATTTGCGAAGTTATTTACCAATAATAAATGCATTAGGGAGACTTTCTTGGCTGTATTTTTTATTTTTTTATAAAGAGAATATAGAGTTTTTGAATTGAGTGTGTGGACAAATACCTTATAAAATGTTTAAAAAATAATCACTAAATATATTCGCGCTCTCATTGGATCACAAAAGACTATAAAAAACAAATATTAGACCCTTTTTTACTCACAGATAAACCAATAATAATAAGTAAAATGTTATTAATTGACGAAAGCAGTTACAGATAATAACAAGTTATCGAACATTTAATAAATATCGTAGTTTTTTCATTAAGCGCCACTTCGATTAAGCGCCAGGCAGTGGAGCTTAGTTGGCTGTGCGTATATAAAGTAACATTTTAAAAAAAATGTTCTTATATAAAGTAGCGCTAAAATAAAATTTACATAAACCCCGCCATAAATACTTTATTCTAAAATAAAAAATATTAAAATTCCTCTGTTGTCGCCCATTATAATCAAATTTTAATTAAAATTTATGTTAATTATAATTAAGATAATAAAAAACTTTTGTAATTTTATTGAAATTTTATTGAAAATAAAGCTTTTGATTTATTTTTAAAAAATAAGTTTAAACCCCCCCTAAAAACATCTCCCGTTCACACCTGAGCGCGTCTTTCGGCCATAAAAATTATAATTTAATGTAAATTAACTTTAATTATAAATAAACTTTGAAATAAACTTTAATTATATTTTTGGACAACTCTTTAATACTTTTAATCCAAAGTAAGTAAAACTTTAAAGCGCTCAAAATTTCAGCCAATCAGGTAAGGCGCCAGTCAGAGCCAGCTCTGTCTCCACCCCCTGGCTCTCAAAAAAGTATGAATTTAATGAAAAAATCTCAATATTTTAATTGATGTGAAAAATGATTTTTAAAAATATTTTAATTAATGTTTTATTTGTTTAATAAACAAAACAATTGAGTTATAAATGAGTTCTGACTTCTTTTTAATCATAATAAAAGTGAAACAAATACCAGAAAGTGTTCATTGAATGCAAAGTAAGCGATGTCTTCATCGATGGTCTGCTCTGAAGACAGCATTTGTTTGTCATCTCATTTGTCATCTTATTTGTCATCTCATTCTTATATCACTAATAAGTCATCCAATGATTCAATGTTTCAAAGAATTGAAGACAAAAATTATAATAATATTAAATACGATTCAAATGAATGCCATCGAGTCGTCCATCAGTTTGGGGACAAAGTAATTAATTATTCATTTCTATTATGATTTTGAATAACATTTCAATTCTTTTTTTTGTGTATTTCTTAATAATCACCGAAAATAAGCGTAAAAACGATGGAAACGAAGACGCGATCAGTCATTCACTAAATATGACAATCATTCACAGAAAGGGTTTGTTTTCATCTATTTTGCTATTTATTTCATTACTTGTTTATAAAGTAAAACACATTATTATTTCGAATATTTATCAAAAGTGTACTATTAGTAAACATTTGTTTAATAATAGTTCACATATTGTCTCAAATTTAATACAAAATTGTTTATTAGGAGTAAAAGAGAACAGAAGTGGTATTCAATTCCGATATTCTGATGAAAACTCTTCACAAGAATTGAATAAAAGTTCGTTCGGAGACAAAAATGCAATGAATTGTTCGGCAAAAGAGTTGAGTTCAGACTCAAGTGATTCTACGCTTAAAATAAATTCTGTATTGAAGTCAAAAAGTAAAGGTATTAATAATTCACGAAAATGTGGTTTAAATGAAAGCAATGAAAGTGAAGAAACTCTTAAGAGATATAAATGTGAAACAAATGATTGCAATAAAAGTTTTGTTGGTTTACAAAAAATGCATAAACACGTCATTTTATGCCATAATAAACAGAATTTCAATAATAACCAGTACTTAAGTATTAATAAATTGAATAAAAGTGTGTCTCATATGAGAGGAAGTAAAACAACGATTGAATCAAATGTTGAGGTAATTAATAGCGAATCAAAAGCGAGTAGTTATGGGTTTGTTTCACAAAAATATGGTTTAATTCAAAGCAATAAAAGCTCAGAAACTCTTAAGCGATATAAATGTGAAACAAATGATTGCAATAAAAGTTTTGTTGGTTTACATAAAATGCAAAAACACGTTATTTTATGTCATAATAAATACCATTTTAAGCGTTTGCCAACTCTTGTCTTCAAAAGAGTGAACAAAAATAATTATAAACTAATTAATAAAAATTGAATTAATTGAAGTCGTGTTTGGAAACCATTCAAATGTCAATTTGATGACTGTTCTCAAAGATTCCTTTGACTCGATTTAATGAAAAAGCATTTAAAAGAACATAAAAACCACAATTAGATAATCGATTATGTAATTGATCATAAATTTGGTTATTATTGTTTATAATCTTATAAATAGTATTATATTCTTATAGTATTGTATAAAAGTTGAGATTTTTATTAAAATATGTTTTAGTTTTTGAATTCATAATTATTATTGCATTCAGTTCTGTAAATAATGAGAATAAACAAAAAGCAGTGCTTTTATTAAAAATATAACCGCATAAGTAATTGCAAATATACTTAATGACAAAATATTAATCCATTCAATTTATATTAAGATATAAAGAGTAAATGTTTTACAATTCAATTATTGGGTTAAATGTTTGACAGAAATAGTTATCCAATTGTTTTAAATAATGTGTATAACGCATAAAAAGTAGGAATAGAATTTTCGTCCAATTAAAGTTTTAAAAATAGTGTTAATTAAATGATTACAAGTTTTATTGGAATCTTTGAGTGAAATAGTTATCATTATTCAAATAATTGATATTTTATTTGTGAGGATTACTAAATGTAGTCATTATGAGAAGCATATAATTCATTATTTATAAAGTGTTACATATCAAAGTTGACATAAATTTGAAAGTTTTTACTGTTTTGAAAATACGGAAAAAATACTTTTGCAAAAAGCGATCACATAATCAAATGTTCAAATTTTTGAGTTTTAATAGATGTGATTGTATTTCAAAATAGTTAATTGAAAATAACTTTTTAACACACAGTACTCGGTTATAGTGAACCACTGGGACCAGATTCACTATAAGGGTGTTTCACTAACTTTATAGACGGGTGATTTATAATCCTGATTGAGTCTTGTTTTCTCATATATATTGCTTAATGAATAAGTTAAACAAATAATTTTTCTTCCAGTATTGACTATTAATTAAATGCGCTTTAGCTTTAAGAACATTAAAACTACATTTACTTAATACTGAAATAAGTGTGTTTTAGGCAATCAATTATTTTATAAACAAAAATAAATGAAAAACTTCAAATCTGCCTGAAATATGTGAATAAAAATATTTTTAAATTTGTGCCAAATTTGATATACAGTAACAAAAACAAAACAATTATTTTATAATAAAATCTCAATTTATGTAATTTCACTATTAATATATATTTTATTAGCAGTAATTTGGGGTGCTAGATTATGTTCAACCCATTCCTGGACGAGGGGTGGTTCATAAATTACGTACGCTATTTTATAGAAACTTTAGACCCCATATCATTGCTTTACACAATAATAGCCAATGTTAGCAGTTAGGAGTCAAAGAGATCGCACATTTTCACTGACAACTCATTATGTGTAGTGTTGTCCCCAACCTCAAAAATAATGTTCACATCATTTCAGACAAAATCAATGTCTAATGGTTTTCTCGAATAAGTGATTTCAAAAATTCATTCTTAAATATTAGAAATTCTATCAAAGAATTGGATAATTCTCTTTCACTTGTCTTAATACTAGACATCATTTAAACTATGATTTCAGTTATGCTTAACATTTAGGCTTTTGTTTGGATTGAAAAAAGTTCATTAATTAGACAACACATCAGTTTCTTTGCTTTTAATTCTATCACTTCTTCGATAAAGTTAGTGATCAGTTGTTTCGTCTGTGGGTTAGTTCATGAAGAGTTCGAACGAATGAATGAAGTTTTGGATAATATAAATGCGTGTGATTTGGATCACATCCATTACAAGGAATGGCTTATGTTTAAGAATATTTGTCGCGAAACTAAATTTGGTTTTACTATCGGAGGATTGGCTTCATTGAGAAAGACAACTCTTATTCCAGTATATGATAAGCAAATGTTATATATAAAAAATAGTTTAAAAGTATTGATTATATATATGGACAGATATTCGCATTCATATTGAACTACACCGTTATTTTATTACAAACTGAAAAATAAGAATTAAAGAATAAATGAAGAATTGATTTTAAATCCTTTCACATATTCTCAACTTATTTTTAGCATTACTTATATCAGACTTATACGAATCCAATAAATAAATTGATAACTTTTTAAATAAAATAAAAATTGAGTTTTGCCTTACTTGCAAATAAGTTCATTTGAATAGTAAAGAAATACTTTAGAGTTGATTCAAAAATATAATTTTTTTGTACTAAAATTTGTTACTAAAATATTAAAAAATTATAGTTTTTCTTTCTTTAATTCACTTAAACTCCTCTTATAACCAATTAATTATTATAAAAATGAAGAAAATCATTGTGGTGCAGTGGGTAAGGTGCCGGACGCATGATCGATGGTCGTGGGTTCGAATCCCAGCCTCGCTGTTCTTTGATTGCAATATACCGGCCATATATTCATTGTTTTCGAGCAATCCATAGGCCCTTAGCATTTGCCCACAGCCAACACACGTAACACCTGTAAAAATTTCACTCTAACTCAGGGCTAAAGGTGAGATCTCCTCTCATTAGGGAGTTGGCCGAACAAATTGTTATTATAAAAATGATAAAACCTGTCCATCATTTGGAATATAATGAAAATATTTTATTTTTTATATCAAGTTATTTACATTACTTACAAAACTGAATATAAAAGTTCTTAAACTAAACATATATTAATCAAAATTTGAAGTTTTATACAATACTATAATAATATAATAGCATTTATAGTGATATAGATTTCAAACAAATTGACAATAGTTTATAACAATAGAGTATTAACAAAATTTATGATTAAATTATTAATCATTTATTTAATTGTAGTTTTTGTGTTCTCTTAAATGATTTCTCATTACTTCGAGTGAAAGGAATCGTTGGGAACAGTAATAGAAATGACATTTGAATGGTTTCCAAACACGTCTTGAATTTTTCCTCTTTTTATTAATGGGTTTATAATTACTTTTTTTCAGTCTTTTGGAGAAAAGTGTTGGCAAACGCTCTAAAACTATCAGTGGCTCAGAAATGTGTTTATTATGCCATAAAATGACGTGTTTTTGCATTTTTTGTAAACCAACAAAACTTTGATTGCAATCATTTGTTTCACATTTATATCTCTTAAGAGTTTCTGAGCTTTTATTGCTTTGAATTAAATGACATATTTGTGAAACATTTCCATAATTACTCTCGAACTCAAACACATAATCAATATCTGTACTGTTGTCTGAGAGCGACTTCTCTTCATTTTGTTCTGTATTTTATGATAAAAAAATTAATTATTTTATTTTTAAAATCAAAACAATAGGAAAACATTTAAATTAATTGAAGACAAACTTACGATTATCTGAGTCTTCATCTGATGTGTCTTCAGAGTTGAGTGACATTGGACTTAATGTAGAGCTGATGGAAGAGGTCTTAGAACTGGTGGTTTCAGATAATTTACAACTTTTGTACGACAGCTCTTTCAGTGCTTTGAAGTGTTGACCTCTTTCTGCAATCTTTACATCCATTTGTCTCAGTTCTGAATCACATTTCTCTTTAAATCTCTGAAACTCTTCTCTTGAGATATAATTGTGATGCATATGAGTTGAAGCAGAAGTGCATTCATTTGGTTTATCAATAACTATAAAAACAAATAAATTATATGTAAAAAAATATGCAAAACATATTTAAAATAATTTTATTGCCTTTAGGGCTCGTCAGAATATTACGTACATAAAAAAAAGTAAACTTTTAGACCCCTCCCTCCCCTCAGTACAGATTTGTACGCTTTGACCCAATCCCCTCCATTGTACGTACAGTTTTACGCAACCCCCCCCCCCCCTCAGCATCCAGGGTATGCAGTTCCATAAGTATCAATAAACAAATGATTTATAAGAAACATTTATAACCCGAAAACATGTTCAATATTATTTATTATTAATTAAGTATATATATTTAATTTAAAAACTCAATATAAATGTATTTTAAATTTTATATAAACAAATGCACGTTTAATTTGAATTTCCCAAATAAATCATATCTACGTACTTTTCTCTTTATACCCCCCTTCTCTCGATTATCGTACATGTTTGTACGGTTTTGGCTGACCCCTCCCCTCCCCTTGACTATGTACGTACTATTTGGACGAGCCCTTATTTAAAACACATTTTTGTGAATTATTAATACCTTTACTTTCACTCCATTTATGAATAATTACTTCACTTTTTGACTTCAATACAGAATTTATTTTAAGCGTAAAATCACTTGAGTCTGAACTCAACTCTTTTGCCGAACAATTCATTGCATTTTTGTCTTCGAATAAACTTTTATGCAATTCTTGTGAAGATTTCTCATCAGAATATCGGAATTGAATACGACTTCTGTTCACTTTTACTCCTAATAAACAATTTTGTGTTAAATTCGAGACAATATGTGAACTCTTATTAAACAAATGTTTACTAATAATACACTTTTGATAAATATTTGAATTAAAATGTGTTTTACTTTATAAACAAATAATCAAATTAATAGCAAAACAGATGATAACAAACCCTTTCTCTCACAGATCGCGTCTTCGTTTCCATCGTTTTTACGCTTATTTTCAGTGAATATTAAGAAATACAAAAAAAAGAATTGAAATGTTATTCAAAATAATAATAGAAATGAATAATTAATTACTTTGTCGTCAAACTGATGAACGACTCGATGGCATTCATTTGAATCGTATTTAATATTATTATAATTTTTGTCTTCAATTCTTTGAAACATTGAATCATTAGATGACTTATTAGTGATATAAGAATCAGATGACAAACAAATGCTGTCTTCAGAGCAGACCATCGATGGAAACATCGCTTACTTTGCATTCAATGAACACTTTCTGGTATTTGTTTGACTTTTATTACCATTAAAAATAAGTCAGAACTCATTCATAACTCAATCGTTTTGTTTATTAAACAAATAAAACATTAATTAAAATATTTTTTAAAATCATTTTTCACATCAATTAAAAAACTTATTAAATGATTGATAACTTGTTATTGACTTTAACTCTTTTTCGTCAATTAATAACTTTTTATTACTTATAACAATATATTGGTATAAATGTATGCAAAAAGGGTCTAATTTTTTGTCTGTATTTTAGTTTGTTTTTTATTGTCTTTTGTGGACCAATCAGAGCACGAATTTATTTTGTGTAATATTTTTTTAAATTACGCTTCCAATTAAGTTTACGCTAAATATAAGTAAGGACTCGTGCACAAAGTACGTACGCAGTCAGGGGGAGGGAGGGGTCAATTTCATTGTAAAAATTGAGTACGCTTACATAG
>JAQGCH010001811.1:0-14336 GCA_034699485.1 Nanhermannia elegantula | reverse complement strand
ATATATAATTTAAAAGTAGTTCAAGAAAATTGTAAATATATATGAATTAAAAAATAATTTAATAAATTGTAAAATAAATTCAATTGAGAACAAGTATAAAGTGGTATATTTTCATGAATCAAAAATGTAATTATATTTATTAAAAAAATTTTTTTAAAATATCTGCTCTAAGGTCAGCAATTTAAACATTACCAGGATTCTAATTAAATTTCTATAGTCTCAATGCTTGTTTAAATACAATTCTGGTAACGTTTAAATTGCTGACTTTAGAGCAGATATTTTTAAAAAATTTCTAAATTTTTGTTTAGTTTTTATTATATTTTAAATGATTAGTTTAAAAAACTGTTAAATCCATTCTAAATTTACTATTAAATCGACCCTAATCTGAGTTGACTTCACGAAATTATTCGTTGGACATCACTTCATGTTTCTATTTGATTCGCGAAGTGAAAATTCCTAAGATTTACCGAATTGATGACAATTACGGGACATAATTTGTGATCTCTGATACGAATTACTAATTTCGGAAGAGCGAAATGAAATCACTTTGTTAAAATGAGATTTAATTTAAGTTTCAAGTTTAAGTTTCGATAACTCGAATTTGGAATAAACTCGAAAATCGAAAAACTTGCTTAAATGATCTCACACCTAAATAGTGAATTGTGGTTATAACTGGTCATCAATTGAGTTTTAAAATTTTTTGAAGCTGTACTAATTTATGAAATATAATTATGAACAAAATACTACAATTCTATGCAAAAATATTATTTAATGAAAAAGTTATGAACAAATTACGAAACTTGCTTAACTTTTTTCGCTCGCCTTATATATCATCCACGGGTTAATTTATATAATTTGCGAAGCAACGGAAACCGCTAGTAATGTATAAATTATTTAGGGTCAGGTGAGCAAGAGGTAAACAGGGTTTAGATTAAACATGCTGTACATATACTGTATATCCTCAAAATCAAGTTACATAATCCACAGTTAAGAATAGTGCACATTATAAATAGGTGTACAGTCACTAAAACAAGGTTATGTTTTCAACATTTCGGAAAAGATGCTGAAAGATTAGGGTTTGCAAGTTTTGCATTCAATTGATTGATATGAATTCAAACAATTAATCATATAATTAATATTTTATTCATAGCCTTCTAGTAGAAAAAACTACTTGACTCAAAAAAAGGTTGAGAACTCATTCATTAAGTGGTTTTGTTGAACAATTATTCATTTTCAATTATTTTAATCAATGTGTTACACGCATCTGTTGTGGTATAGTATATCTACGTTGCTTTAAACTGCTTTAATTTTTAATTTCTTTTAAACATAATTATGAATTAAATTTCAAATTTAAACATTATATAAAGTGAATCAAATTTCAATTAAATTAATTTGAAATGACGCTGAAATTAAACTAAATTTAATCTAAATTAAAGTGAATCTAGGCTTGATTTAAAATTTAATAAAGATTTAATTTTTAAAATTTAATAATGCACATTTTAAAGAGATCTTGAGTGGCATTAAGAGCTCAATAAGAATTTGATTGTATAGAAAAGAATAAAATTAAAAACTATTATAGTTATTTGAAGTGAAGCTTAGAATATATATAAATTTTGATATTATGCAACTTTGCAATCCATATTAGATAATATTAAGCACTTAATAAAAATAATAACCTAAATTATCAATAAGTGCATTGTCTCGTTCCTAAATTTTTATACCAATTGGACTTGGAGAGATTTTACCAAACTTTGTTTAAGTTACTGTACAGTACTAATCATATGTTTTAGATTTTTTAAATTTTTTACACTATTTCTCTTTAGTAAATTAATAATTTACTCAAAAATTATATTATAATGCATGCAATTAATATGTCTTTTAATCAAATAACTTAATTAAAATAAATTAAGTAGTATTTAGATGATTTCCATTAAACTATTGCTATTATTGTTTCAATATTTTAAAGACCAAATCGGTTTTAATAACAATAACTTTAGAAATATCTCAAACATAAAAATTATTCATTTGTTTGTATTTATTTTTTTTATGAAAACAATTAACGAACCCAAAGAAGCAGAAATAAGTAGTCATTACAAACAATTGAATTGCTTAACAATAGCTTTTTCATTATGAAAGAACAATCCAAGACTAACACCATAAGGCAATAAGATAAAGAAACCTTGAATTAAAAGATATATTTATATAAGATTTCTAAGCAATTTTAATTTGTTAACTTAAAAATCTAAACTTTTATTACTAATTCCAGTGATTTTTATTCATTACTATTGTACCAAAAGTTATAACAACTTCAGAAAATAAAAAAGCTCTTTCAGAATATATTTTGTAAGAGAGTTATTATTTAAAACAAAACAAAAATTAGATTAAGATAACTATTATAATAGAATACTAGTATCACAATAAGCTTTATTATCATGCAATCCATGTCTAATCATCAATTAATATCCAGATATCTTTCACAGCATTAAGAGGTTCTATTTTATCAATTCCGGAAGTTTTTTGGATATTAATATAAATTAAAGTGGGATCAAAATAACAATCCGAGACTCTTTCGATTACAATATTGATTAACAAAACGAAAAATGCCTAAAACTTGATAGATTTTGATCAATCTATCAGATGAATTTAGAGATTATAATGTTTAATATTTAAGATGATTATTGAAAATCTTACGAATACAATGAGTCTTATTTTGTAAGTTGAGTTACATTAAAATAAATAATTATGCACTGCAACTAATGAAGGGCATCACTGTAAACAAGTAATGAGAAATGTAGAAAAGTCATACATAGAGATGTCCCATGTGCAATTACACTTGTAAATTACATATAATTACAGTAATATTAGATTTTATGAAAGAAAGTTACATGTCAAATTTTGCTGACGCTCGTAGCGTAATATTTGAGCAAAAATATAATTATAAAATCTAATCAAAAATAAGTACAATAAACTGATCAATTACCACATATTAGCAATTTCCGTGACTTGAGTGGAACGTGTATTTTCAATACATGCAAATATACATTTAAAAGATGAAACAGTCTCCTGAATACACGTATTAAACACATATTAACTGTTCAGACTTATTATCAATCAAAAAATTGCAGTCTGATATATAATAAATTATTAATAACGATAAAGATTCTATTGGTTCAGAAAGTGATAATCATAGTCAAATTCAATTAATTGATATATAGATGTAATCGTTTAAAAAATTAAAAATTTTACACAATTTTACATATATTTTGGTAAAATGACGCGTAATATTACACTCAAAAGATTTTACACGTGAAACCCTAGTCATACATAATGCACTCGTGAAGTCTTTGAGTCACGGGCTCAAAAAATCATGAGCTGAGCCTTGAACCTAGGCTCAGCCTGAGCGTTTGTGCATCAATATTAATAAATACTAATAAACACAAAAAAATATTAAACGACTCAAAGCTTAAGTGATGCTTTGTTCCAATGCATGAAAGCCTACTTCTTAAACAACTTTAAAAAATACAGTATTGAAAATATTTCGAAGTTGTTTAAAAAATAGGCTTTCATGCATTGAAATAAAGCATCACATTTAAATATAATTAATAACATTCCATTCCATTATTTGAGCGAATATTTCTTTAAAAAAATAATAAAGGATTCTCAAAGATTTAAACGCTTTTCCTATTAAACGTGTTAAATATTTTACGAAACAATTGTTATGTTAATTATACCCTTATGTAAGCCGTGTAATATTTTTAAAGCTTTTAATAAGTATTAGTTCACATTAAAGGCATCGAAGAGAAGAGAAAAAGATTCTTTGAATCTATCTTTAATTTATACTTTGGAAACCTTAAGATTTTAATACAGGTATATATATGGCTTGTAAGGGCTGACATTGACACTGAAAAAGTTTTCATTGAATTCTTTGAGAACATACTCTGCATAATGAAACCGAAAGGAGAAACCTTTTCATTATGAATATAATAATATAAAACGCTTGCATTGAAAGGTAGAGTAAAAAAGCAAAGAAGTTTCGCAATCCTTTCTGATGGGGGAGACGTACTCCAGACTAAGTTTTCAAGTTTATGTCAGCGTTGGTCTGAGATTCAGATAAGTTTATGTTCTTCAGTCTCTATACTTTCTCACGTAAAGGCCATCAAACTATGTCTCATTCAATTCTCACTACAATTTGAAAGCAGAGAGAATGAGGGCATTCGACTACAGCTCACTTTGTAAATGAAACAAGTTTTCAAGTTTTTATTCGTTTTTAATACTTGTCAAATATTTTAAGTCTTGAGCAAAAGTGCTATAGAAATATGGTTTTAAACTTTTATTCTTTAATATAATCTAATTTTTTATCTTTATTAAAGCGTTGTTGTAATCAAATACTAAATTGTATTAAACCTGTAACTACTCGAGTATTTATTGAATTTGAATAAAACAATACATTCAAGTCAGTCATATTTCAGTCAAGTTGTTTAAAATGTATTAAATTTTAATATCATTAAGTTTTTGATTAATGATCTTTATGTTAATTCATTTTCTTACATAACAAACAAATTATGGAATAAATTAGATGTTATGTCATCTATAATTCAGTTTTTTAAACCCGGGGAAATAATTTTCCGTAAATATGTTTATATGTTTATCAAATTTATTAATAAAAAGACATTGAGTTTAGTAATTAATTTCAAATCAAGTGATTACAGCTTCAATGGTTATCTTCAATAATTTAATTTGAAATAAAACCGATGGAACCGAACTATAATTAAAATTTTGAGAACTAAACCAAACCGAACTGAAGCCGCAAAATCGGAACCAAACCGACCCAAACCCAAATGTTTTTATCAAAACCAAACCCAAACCGAACCACACCAATAATAATTGAATAACAACTTTCATGAGCATATAAATTAGTTACAATCTATTTCCCCAAATGTTGTGCCAAAATTAATACATTTATGATGTAATTCATGGGATTCCTTCTCTTATATTTTTTTTGTAACGCAAGGATTTGATTATTCGTTTGAAATAATTTCGATGCAAATCTCAAATTTTTTAGATATTTTTCCCAAAAAAGAGAGCCAAATAAAAATCAAATGGTTCTCAGTTCTGGACAAAAAACATGAACCAAACTATGAATTTTTTGCCAGAACCAAAACCAGAACCAAACCCAACCCATACCCAAACCGATCTGAACCAAACCCGATAGAACCAGAACCACAGCTGAGTTCAAAATGATACTGGTATCAAAATGTTAATATTGGACGATATCTACTGTTCCACCAGTAAAGTAAGAGTGCATCCAATAGGTCTAAAACCATATACAGGTAAGGTATGCTTTCTATAAAGCATCTCATCATTCAATTAGTTTATTATTGTATGCAATAATATTATTTTGAAGACTTCAAAACTTAACTAAAAACGTTGAAACTAATGAACATTCATTGTAATCCTTTGCCTTTGAATTGAGAGGTTATGCAACGTTGGGTTCAATAATAAGTTTAAGCGTTGAGACATTTTTCTGCTCGTCTGGCGATTTCGTATTTGAATGTAAAGCAAATACTTATATAACTCAAGTAATATATATATATAATGTATATACTAGTATATGGTGGATGTCTCATATCGATCCGCTGAGACATACCATCGATGCAATGATTGTAAATGCAGTGAGCGATACTAACATAGAGACTGGGAATGGTATTGTTATGGCACCAGCCAATGGCATAGCAGTCAATATTCTGCCCAATCTCGTCAAAGTTATTTTGCGCCTTTCAATAACTTATATCTAAGGTAAAGCCTGTGTTATATTTCTCATTTTATAATATAAAATAACTATTTTCTACATAACAAATAATACAATCATAAAATTGCATCAAACTAAATAAATTGAATAGAAAATAATTATCTATTGTTCATAAATTACTATATTTCAAATTCATCTCACTCTTCAAGAGTGAAGTATTCAATAGTGTAGGCAATAGTTAGAGACTCAATCACAATAATTCATTATATTTGGATCAATTTAACTGTATTAATGGTTAGTTTTTACAGAATTGATTATTGCTTTTCATATAAAAGGTTTCCTTTATATTAATATACATTTTTTTGATTAAACTATAGATTTAATTGAATTTAAACGAATATGATTTAGTTTTTTAAAAGCGAATTATTTAGTAAAGAATCTAAGATTGCGAGCAGACTTTAAAATGACTGAAAAGCGAAAGTTACATAAGAGATGAAAGCAGATGCAAAGCGTATTCAAAGAGAGCAAAGAATTGAGAAAATGCTGGCAAATAAGACCAGTGCGAGTGCGGAAGAATGAAAGAAAATAAATTCATATAATAATAATAATACTTATATAAGCTATAAGTTTATATGTCATATGTTTATATGAAAGGGAATCAAACAGTTTGTGTTACTGAACACACTCTCTCCTCTCAGAGTATGGCTTTCCTTAAACTTACAATACGAGTACTTACAATAATTCATGTTTCCCTTTACTTAGAATTTTCCCCTTAACACAACCCGTACTCACTTTCTGAGTACACTTTTTTTTGATATAAAAAACGGTGGAAAAGAGAGTTAAACCTTATGGCAAACGTTTCACTGCATATAACATAATACTTGGTATACATGCCAGTAGTGGAAGAAGGAAGAGAAGCCGCCGAATAAGTGCAGGTGGTCTTCGATATCACAATTATTACAATTTAGGCAACCGATGGGCCGTTTGGTTCAAGTCAAGGCTCCTTTCAAATACTTCCTTTAGCAGAAGAGGCTTTTACTTCTCTCTTTCTCTGCACAACCTTTTTCCAAACAAAGTGTACTGTACTGTATAATCAGGAGCACTAATCTAAGTCTTGCAGAGGGTTTAATATATCAAATAAAAAACCATTATATAAGCCTATGTCTACTGAGTTAAATGACCTACTTTTTCATTTATATAAAATCGGTGACACGTTCTCTCCCTTTAACTTTTCACTATATCTAAAGAGTCTATGTATCCCAACACAACTGCCGAATAAAAATTTCACCCAAAATCGTACACTTCATTCGTTTTATATCAAAAATTGAATATTGAGATGAATTATATGCCAGAAAAAAGTTCGTTATATTAATCAATTCTTCGGAATGTTTGCTCAATACAGTAAATGCATACTTTTGATATAGCGTAACAAAAATGATATTTACAACTTATAGTACATGATGCCGTCGTCAATCCATAAAATTATGTAAAAGACAACTAATACAAATTTTGTGTTCTAAAAATTTTATCAAGTCATCAATTTAATCAAATATCAATTGGAGAACACTATTGTCTAAACTTCAATCACTGGATTCTCCATTTTATGACTATAATATTTATCTGAATATTTGTCGACAACTTTTTTTTTAAAGAGAATCAACAGAATTTGCAACTTTATAAATAATATGCTTAGACTTCAAATATTTAAAGCAACAAAAGCTATGTCAATATAGTTAAAAAAAATGATAATCCAGGAACATTTATTTTCTACAGACACAGCGAATATTTAGTATTGTCTATCAATATAGAGAAAAAAAGTAAAATATTGAATTGAAAAGGATGCAAACCATGCAAATGGATAAAAGCAATTATTATAAGGCTTATATTTGATATAATGGCAAATGTTTGGTCATTCTCTCGCATGGCTTTACTGGTGCACTAACTCAATAAGTAGAACTTGAATTTTGGCTAAAATGGCATAAAGAAAACGTAAGAAAGGTTCATGAAAAATGCGCATAAAATAGTGATATAACGTAATGTTAGCAAAAATACAATATGATATAACAGTTGCGACTGAATTAACATAGAAAGTGCAACAGCTCTACTCTCTATGTCCAATAGTGAAGTAAGTCGTGTAGTTCTCAAATAGGAAAAAACATTACCATCTTATAGATTCGAGATTAGACTTAAAGAGGGATTGAAAGGGGAGTGAGAGAGAAGATGATGCCTCACTTCAAAAACAGAATGAAAGATGAGAATAACAAAAATCTTTCTCAAAATGTTGGAAAGAGATTTCAAAATCTAAACATTCAAATCTCTGTTATACATGAGAAGAAACTGATAAGAAACTGTCGGAAATCAAATTTAAATCGTTTAAAATTTGTGTTCAAATAAAATTGTAATCGAAAAAAGGAGATTCTCTTAAGTCTTGAAATTTGAATTTATAAATAAAGAATAAATGGTCTGTTATTAAACTCAAAAACTCTATACTGTAATCAAACAAATTGTATTTAAAGCCAAGCATTTGCTTTACTTAAAAAATGATTTACTTACGATTCTTATTAGCACTTCATTTGACATTAAATCCATGCAAACAACAATTTTTTTTAAAATCAATTCCAAAACATGTTATTAGAAGGCCAGGCATTCAAGTACTCGGCTGTCATTTGCCTTTAATATAACTTAATTAATAAAAACAGATTTTTCTTTGTCTAAAAGAGTGAAATAAACCTTAAAATTGAAAACATATATTAAATCACATGAAGACATAGACTTGTTTCACATAAACTCAATGATTATACTACTGTATGATATATATTAGGCCACTGTCTTAGTTGAAGCCAAAACTGTGAATATTGAAAGTAGGCTTCGAGTGAAGCAATACTCGAAAGCGTAATCAAAAATGTGGAACAACTTAAATGCAATGTTGTTCATCACCCCTTGCATTCCCTTTGTATGCTTCCCAATGAATATAATCCATTCGTGACCCCTTTTTGATAGCACTACTAGTAATACTACAACAGTATATGTATTGTCGGATGGAAAAGTAGACTTTTTCGAGTTAACCCGTTTTTCGGATTTTTATTTAATCATTTCATTTGACTCATATATGGAGAAAGTTTTAGAATATTATTCAAAGCAAAAATTAAACTTTGTTTCAATATTTGTTGTTTTCTAATGAATTCAATGTAATGAGAAATAATTTTCAAGAATAGTGATTTGGAAATAGTGTCAATGGTGTTGACTATAAAGTAGAGCTGCTTTACAGAGCTCAATGCTCAAGAGCATTAAAAGTATAGCACAAAACACTATATAACAGTGCATAACAATTGCTAAACTTATAAATATTTTGTTTAACTTGATAAAAGTTAATAATTATTTAATTATTATTTATAATATTTAATAAACTTAAAAATTCATATAAAATGTATTAACAAAATAAATGACTTGAAGTGAGTGAAACTTAATTAAAATAGAGTTTTATTAAACATTTAATTGCTTAATGCCTTTCTATATGATCTTAATTTTGTCATTTCTATGCGTTAAACGATTGACTATTTTTCCATTCGATAATTCATATCTAAAGTCCCCTCAAATAAAATTTATTTCTCCCAAAGTCTCGGGTAAAAAATGGTTGTGAACTTAAAAAAGGGTTTCTCATAGCAGTGGCGGTAGTGTTTCATTCCATTGAGAGTTCTATGTTTGACTCACTCCTCACTCACTCGTGAGTCTATGGTGACTGAAATTCTCTTTCTGGCACACATAACAGATAGGGGTTATGCATAACATCTTTAGGCAGTTGACAACGAAGTGTACTTTAGTTTCGTAACTTATCTCACAAAATAAGTTGACATGTATTTAGAATATAGAATGCTTTTAAAATGATTTAAAATGTATTTCTAATAATAAGTAAAACTGTATCGGCGGTGATCAGTGATCTCTATGACAACTGTGCAACTCATGCAACTTCACCACAATCTGTAAGATTGACTAAAATTAGAGCTAAAAATCTATTTTTTAGGAATGAACGCATTGAAGGCAAATACCATTTTGTTGAATAAAAGAAAAATATTTTATGAAAGTTTATGACATACTGCAAGTCAAATATATAATACTATTTATAACAATATAAGGCTCGCATACATTCGCATACATAAAGATTGGGTTGCAATACATATCAGTATAGTAACTATACTTTGAGATTATTGCACACATAATGAAGAGTAGACATACCAGACATACGCAAATCAAAAATACAAGCCTTAACAGTAAATTCATTTCAGCCAATGATTGTATGAGAAACGTTAGAGCGCATCAAATTTGTTGGAAATCATTTGAAGATATGGAATATGAAGATATGGATTACACTTAAAAAAGAAACATTATATAAAACACAAAACATATACAGAGTATACTATATATCAACAAAAAGCTTAATATAGGGCTCATTTATCGGTAACTTATTATTAGCAAAAAAGATAAATTCCACATAAAATTATCATTAATATGAGTACAAAAAGCTTTATATTTAACAAAATTACAGAAAATATGTTAATTTATGCTTACATTAAGAGGTATTAAATATAAGTCAAATTAATTAATAAATATAAATATCGATAAAGTATCTTGACTTCCAAATTATCACAATATTAAGTGAACCAATCGTTTGTAGTAATCATATCCTTAATGGAGTGGTAAAACTTCATTTGCGCTCAAATTATTGAGAAATAAGTGACTAAATTCACAAATAAGTCAACATCTCTCTCGTCTATCATCGAATAACGCGATATAAAAAGAGCTCTAAATTAGAGAAAGAGAAAAAGAGGCAAAATATTAATTGACGCGCATGTGAACAGTGAACAAGACTTATGCAAAAACAAATAATTTAATATTTAAGCTCAAGTTTGCTTAAACAGAGCAGTTATGCCATGCATTTGACAAACACTACATTCAATTGCATTCAATTACATTCAACTATTATAAGTTATAGAGTATATGAAATTACTTGACATAACTTATTAAATATAAAGTTTAGTCATATAAGTTATGAATTTAAGTAATGAACTCCTCCTACCCTTTTGCAGTTGAATACAAGCTTTTCTTATAAAACTTCGTTTAAGAACAGCTTTAACACCACTTCTCGAGTATTAGCGAAAAACATTATCATTAAATATGTTTAAAGTACGAGACAAAGCAGACAATCACAACACATATAATAATTAAAATGAAAACACATTTAATGCAAAAAAAAAATAAATAAACAAAAAATGAAACCAAAGATAAAATGCAAATAAAATTGATGACCAGCTAATGACTTAACTCAAACTTTGATTCAAGGGGTTAAATGGGGTTTATATAAGAAATATTGAAAAAATATGCATTTAATTAATTACATGGATATTAATTATAAAATATTAAGACATCAATACGAATGCATGCCTTATATATAAATTATAATATGAAAAATATTATGCATTATATATAAGCAGACTTACTGTACAGCATGTAATGCATGTAATCATTAGAATGAGTACTCGAGTTAAGTCATTAGCAGGTCTACCTGTTACCCATGGCCTGAGATGCTAACTCGTGTAATTAAATAACATCACAAGTTAGGGTCTCAGGGATTGGGGAGCAGGAGATAGACTAGCATTTAAAGAGGTTAACTGATCAACGATTGCATTTCTATTCTAAACTATTCAATCACGAAAAGAGTGCGCGATTTTGTTTCACTTTCTATTTTTCATTTCTAATATTAGTTTCATTTTTAATATAAGTTTCATTTCTTAAGACCAATCACTAATAAGTTTTTCACAAATTTTTATTATTGTTGGATTCACTCAAATAATCCAAATCTGTAAGAAGTCAGTCTCACAAATGTTCGACCATTTCCTTTTCATTAATTGTAATAATAGTATTGTTTATTGCATTTGTCTTATCGTTAAGGCTCTCCGCCTCTCAAATCCTCATTTTATGCCAACAGTACAGTACCTGTTGGAGTAATACCAACAGAAACAGATTCAAGTTAAACAATTTTATTAATTTGCGTTCAAAAGTTATATTCTTATATTTTAACTATTATTTATTTTGGAGATTAAATGAGGGGAGAATAGAAACCATAATCTAATCACTGGCAATACAATAGGGATGAAAAAAATTCAAAATATTTCAAATATTTTCTCGTTCATAAAGTGACTCACATTAACTCAAAACAAATGCATAATTAATATGCAAAGGATGCAAACACAATTTGCTATTAATTGCAAATATACTACAAATAATAGTTTAAAATCTTTATCAGAATGTGGTTTTATGTGATGATCGATGGTCTCAATAGCAAAATCTCTTATGTATTTATCACAAATGCATTAGTGGAGCGCCTTTTCTATCAAATAAAGTGAAAGAGCGGCCAAAATGGAAAGGTAGGGAACAGAAACGGATTGAGGCTTTATATTATATAAATAAAAACTGGGGAACAATACAAAGAAAAGGGGGACTCAACTCAACTGCAATGTGTATAAAAAGAGTACTTCACATATTGAGTGAAGGGATGAAAGATTAGGGAACAAATACCATAAGGGGATTGAACTGATTTCTGAACAGTATCTTTGCATTTCTGCATTTGCTGTTTCCATAAGAAAAGATAGATCTCTCAGTTTTCATGACTCAAACACAAAACCTTAGGCAGACAGCATCCATGTGTATAGTGCCCAACACGCCCATTACATGTCTAGTAGGTCTAGTACTAGTAGGTCTAGTACTAGTAGGTCTAGTACTGCTCAATACACTCTATTCTAATAAAATTATACGTTATAACACTCAATAAATTTAATTTAATTATAACTAATTAACGAGTTTCACAGCACTCTACCTATTCAAATATCATTACAATTGAAATAAGTGTACTAAATATATACAAATAAATGATTTGAATGTAAGAACTGGACAAATGAAGGTTGGATGAGGCGATGTACTCAAGTGAGGACATACAAAGCTAGCAAGTTGTACAGTTCACCTCGAATCTGATGTAGTTCTGACAACTATACAACCTACTACCTCAACATGTCCACCACTTTCTCCAATTATCATCATTCTGGTCAACCTTTCCCATACTTATATTTACTGTGCATTATATGTACGTTATGTCAGCATTTCATTTATTCACTTTAATTACAACAAATAAATATTAATAAATATGTTTATATAATAATTAATAATAGTTTAATAAAATCCAGACTTAAATGCAACACAACATTGACGACAAAGCATAAGACCAATAAAAACAAATAGAAATAACCGTTTGATTCATGCTTTCATTTTGTATAATAATAATAATCAGATTTGATGAGACATAAGAGGAAGCAATAGAGAGATGAGTTTTGGCCAAATGGTTAGAGTTTAAGAATGAGATCAATTATCTAATGTCTAACTGGTAACTAAATGATAGCTAATAACTGATATATAGACTGATAACTGCTTAGACCCATAAAATCTGACTTGTGATTCATGTATGCCACACAAGTTCGGATCTACGGGTTTAGGCAATTGGCCGACACCACCACCAGAGGAGAGTCAACAACAGAGTGCACAACAGTGGACAACAGTTAACATAAATCAGACATTAAGTTCATTAATGCACTAAACCATAAATCATTGATTACCTCTTTCTCAAGCAATAGAAGCAATACCACAGGCATGTCATCAGACACTACACTACCATCACTACCATCACCAATAACTGACACAATTACATGACACCAGACATGAGACACAAATGATATTCATAACAATTATTTAATTACATTATGTTCGTCAATATGTTTTCATACAATCAATTCATTTAATTGCAATCCAATTGGTATTGCATTTGAATAAAAGCAATAAACAGTTAAACGAGTATTGCATTGAATGTAAACACAAATAATATAAAATTAAAATATTATTACTATTAAGTGTTAAATACATACGATTTAAGTAAATGTGTTGAGTGTGTGC
Organism: Nanhermannia elegantula; assembly: GCA_034699485.1. Classification (NCBI taxonomy): domain Eukaryota; kingdom Metazoa; phylum Arthropoda; class Arachnida; order Sarcoptiformes; family Nanhermanniidae; genus Nanhermannia; species Nanhermannia elegantula. The sequence continues at coordinate 592 of JAQGCH010001811.1, read as the reverse complement.
TCACAGTTAGTGATCGATAGCTCACAGCTCTTGTCTGTTGTCATCTTTTTATGCTTTATTGTAAGACTTGAGTCATGTGACAGAACCGACAGAACCACCAAATCATCACTTTTAAGATTATATTGAATTTAATAAAAGTTAAGACTCAAGTAATCAGTAATAAAGCCAACATTTGAACGGATGTTAAGTTTGAAACACAATCGAAACCGTTATTAATATGATATTCACTTGTTATCAATGAATCACATATTAAGTAATCGTTATTAACAGATATAATATTAATCATAATTATGATAACAATTAGTGATTAACTTTTGTCTCTATTTTAGAGATTGTTCAAAAACAGCACAACTTTTGATTCAAACCAAATGTGGATTCAATTGAATTCAATTCAAATCAATTCAAACGTTTCAATGATAGCAAAACTCTTCAAAAGTGAGAACAATCTTGAGTTTCGGTCACATTTTCATTCATGACGTTCACTAATGAGTTTCAAGAAGTGTCTCTCATTTTTTGTATCACTAAATATATTAGAAATGTGTGTGTTTTGTATGTTATGTCTATTTCTCATAATAGGAGAGAGAGTTTGGTC